>SJYC01038289.1:0-13900 GCA_006408675.1 Madoqua kirkii
TTGCATTGAATATGGAAAAAAAGTATTACAAAGAAATGCAAGTCTCCCTTGAAGGGGCCATAGGTACCCCGCTGCCTTGTTTTACTTTGCTTGATTTGAGGGGTTAATAAGCCTTTTATTTGGTTTGCACACAGCACACCCTCTGTATTAACACAGCATTCTAGGTGCTGTGTTTATGTAGATGAACACTGTTTACTGACCTGTGCAAGATCCATTGTTTTCAGCTATGCAAAAGGAACCAAACGTTTTATTCTAATTCTTAAGAAAATGGTAAAGGTGAAGTTGCTCAGTCGTGTCCAACTCTTTGCGACCCTATGGACTGTAACCTACTAGGCTAGGCTTCTCTGTCCATGGGATTCTCCAGGCAAGAATTCCTTCTCCAGGGGATCTTCCCGACCCCAGGGGTCTCCAGCATTGGAGGCAGACGCTTTAACCTCTGAGCCACCAGGGAAGCCCCTAAATGAAGGTATTTAAAAATTCCAAAGTGCGCTTTTCTCCACTGTGTTTATGGGAAAATATTTACAACCACACCGTGGGATGGTCAAGAAACGTCATTCTGTTAGATCCTTGAAACCAAATGAAAACTGGCCCTGAGACGGCAGCCAGCTAGGATGCTGGGTTTCCTTCCACTTCTTCAGCTGTCACAGAACAGGGACAGAGATCCTGGGGGGTTAGGGTGAAAGGATATCACGGGAGGTCCTTCTGGCCCTTGACTGGCCCCATTCACCTCTGAAACCAGTTGCCCGAGGCCACGTGGTCAGAGGGGTGACCACTATCTTCATACCAGGCATGGGTGTCGGATCATCCCCAAACCTGGGAATCCTGGTTTTCAAAGGTCAGTTTTCCCAGGAGCACCCCACAGCCGTTCCTCCTGAGATTAGGGGTCTCCTTATTTCCGGGCTTTGGGTTCCCTGTCCTCCCATGTCTGGGGTGATCTCTCCTCTTCTGACCTCCAGCCCCTTCTCCTCTTGGTCCTCATACAGCACTGCCCTCTTTTGAGAACAGAACACAAACGTCTTCTAATATGACCTGTTTCTCAGCAAGGGCAAGAAAGCACAGTCTTGCCGCTCCCTTGAAATCAGGAAGGAAAAAATAACGGAAGTTCAAGCATCAGTCACTACAACATCCTGCCACACCCATTTCTATGTTAGGGCATCTGGCCAAGCAGCAGTTCGGCTCATGTCCCTGCCCAGACTATCTCCCTGAGATGACGGGATGATCCGGATGAAAGTTCTTCCCGTCAGTCCTCTCTCTCCTTGGTTCTGACGCCCTCCTTGGTTCTGAGGCAGGACGCTTCCTTCGAGCCCACGACCTTGGGCTGCCAATCCCAGAGACTGACAGCATGGTCTGAAGCCTGGGTTTTGCCTTTAGAAGGGATGCTTTTGGCTCCTGGGGTATTTCAGTTCAGTTTAGTCACTCAGTCACGTCCAACTCTTTGCAACCCCATGAACTGCAACATGCCAGGCCTCCCTGTCCATCACCGACACCTGGAGTCCACCCAAACCTATGTCCATTGAGTCAGTGATGCCATCCAACCATCTCATCCTCTGTCGTCCCCTTCTCCTCCCGCCCTCAGTCTTTCCCAGCATCAGGGTCTTTTCCAGTGAGTCAGTTCTTTGTATCAGGTGGCCAAAGTATTGGAGTTTGAGCTTCAGCATCAGTCCTTCTAATGTACACCCAGGACTGATCTCCTTTAGGATGGACTGGTTGGATCTCCTTGCAGTCCAGGGGACTCTCAAGAGTCTTCTCCAACACCACAGTTCAAAAGCATCAGTTCTTCGGCGCTCAGCCTTCTTCACAGTCTAACTCTCACATCCATACATGACTACTGGAAAAACCATAGCCTTGACTAGATGAACCTTAGTCGGCAAAGTAATGTCTCTGCTTTTGAATATGCTGACCCCCCAATATGGGGTTGGTCATAACTTTTCTTCCAAGGAGTAAGTATCTTTTAATTTCATGGCTGTAGTCACCATCTACAATGATTTTGAAGCCCCCCAAAATAAAATCTGTCAGTGTTTTTCCATCTGTTTGCCATGAGTAATGGGACCAGATGCCATGATCTTAGTTTCCTGAATGTTGAGCTTTAAGCCAACATTTTCACTTTCACTTTCATCAAGAGGCTCTTTAGTTCTTCTTCACTTTCTGCTATAAGGTTGGTGTCATCTGCATATGTGAGGTTATTGATATTTCTCCCAGCAATCTTGATTCCAGCTTATGCTTCCTCTAGCTCAGTATACTCTCCATATAAGTTAAATAAGCAGGATGACGATATATAGGCTTGTCATACTCCTTTCCCTATTTGGAACCAGTCTGTTGTCCATGTCAGGTTCTAACTGTTGCTTCCTGACCTGCATACAGATTTCTCAAGAGGCAGGTCAGGTGGTCTGGTATTCCCATCTTTTTCTGAATTTTCCAGAGTTTGTTGTGGTCTACACAGTCAAAGGCTTTGGCATAGTCAATGAAGCAGAAATAGATGTTTTTCTGGAACTCTCTTGCTTTTTCCATGATCCAGCGGGTGTTGGCAGTTTGATCTCTGATTCCTCTGCCTTTTCTAAATCCAGCTTGAACATCTGAAAGTTCACTGTTCATGTACTGTTGAAGCCTGGCTTGGAGAATTTTGAGCATTACTTTATTAGCGTGTGAGATGAGTGCAATTGTGTGGTAGTTTGAACATTCTTTGGCATTGCCTTTCTTTGGGATTGGAATAGTCCTGTGGCCACTGCTGAGTTTTCCAAATTTGCTGGCACATTGAGTGCAGCACTTTCACAGCATCATCTTTCAGGATTTGAAATAGCTCAACTGGAATTCCATCACCTCCACTAGCTTTGTTTGTAGTGATGCTTTCTAAGGTCCACTTGACTTCACATTCCAGGATATCTGGCTCTAGGTGAGTGATCAGACCATTGTAGTTATCTGGGTCATGAAGATCTTTTTTGTATAGTTCTTCTGCGTATTCTTGCCACCTCTTCTTCCTGGGGTATTTAAGAGTTCACAAAACTAAGGAATAGCTCGGGGTCCTGTGGCTGGGGGGCATCCTCCGCAAACGAAGACCTCCGTGGTCTCACGGTGTATCTGACTTGAATCCCGGTTCCCCCGTCAAGCCTGGGGTGGGGTGGGAAGGGCAGGGCTTGGAGACTGGCCCTGGGCGGCTGGCCAGATTGCCAGCCTCTGGCGGGCTGCAGCCCCTCCCTGTCACAGGGCCAGTGTAGCCCGGTATTCTCTCCTTGGCTCTCCAGCACCTTCTCTGTCAGCCCGCTATGGTGTCGCCCCATTCCCTGCCCCATCCCCTACACCATCCTCTGTCCTCCAGAGGACCCCGCTCCTGGGTGAGCAGGAGCATATTCCTGCAGTCCCTCTGGGCGCATCTGGCCTGAAGCAGCGTTCCTGTCAGCCCCGGTTCCATCCACCCCACCACCTCCTCCCCTCCTTCCAAACGCTCTCTTCTGCACCCTCCCTGGACCCTGACAGGCCGTCTCCTTCCCTCGGGCCGCGGCCCCGCTGGGACTGCGCGGCCCCTCGCTGGTGACTGCTTCCTGCGCTGTGTCTCCTCGGCCTCCTGGTGGCAGGTCCTCGAGGCCAGGTCCTGGCTGAGCCAGCTTGGCATCCCCATCTGCACCCGCCTGTCGGTGCTTACACACCTGGGCCCCTTTAGCTGTCAGGCTGGCCCCCTGGGTTATTGCACAGCAGCCATGCAGGATGCAGGTGCGCTGTATGACTGATGTCCCTTCCCTGCACCTTCCTTGGGTCATGTTCATTCTGTGGAACCTCCTAGAGTGAGGGGACTGAAGAAAATGGGGCAAGAATCCTGCTCTTTGGAAACGTGTCTTTGGGGGGTGGGGGGTGGGGTGGGGACAGTAGGAGAGGGAGGCATTTAGAAGAGACCTTCCCTGCGCGCAGGACCAGTTGGATCATCATCAGGAGTTGGGACAGGCCTCCAAACTGATTTCTGAGACTACCTTTGAGAGCCTCGTAAAGTTCCACTCTCGGGAAAAAAAACGTGTGTCTACCTACACCCAGAGCTCCAGACGCCTTGTCCCAAACCATCTTGGGATATTCTCATGCTCTGTGGGCCCCGGGTTAACCTCCCCTGGTCTGGTCCCATCCTCCCTTTGTAGATGAGAACTTCAAGCCTCAGAGATCCCCCAGTCACCGAGCGGGCCAGGTGGCCACTCCTGGTCCGAAGTCTGCCTGTGACCCCCGGTCCCGAGACCCTCCCGCGCAGCTGTGCAGCCTCTGCAGGGACAGAGCGGGGCAGGGGTGAAGGGACGCCCGGGACTCCTCTGCCTTCTCCCAGACTCCCCTCGGGGACTTGCTCCCAGCACAGCGGCAGCCGTGGGGATGGGAGGCCCCTTAGGCAGAGAAGGCAGAGCTGGTCCTCTGGCTGCCAGGAGCTGGAGAGGCTGCTTGCTGAACAAGCTCCGAGAGGCTGAGGCTGGGGAGTTCAGGTGGCTGTGCCCTTTGGGGCAGCCTGGCAGGAATCAGGCAGATGTAATAGATGCCCTTGGACAGCTGGGAGGAAGCGGCGGGGAGGGGACAGGAAGCAGGCTCCCCGCCACATCCTGTTGACCTGTCTCGAGGCCACCTCTGTTGCTGGTGCCCAGTGCCAGGGGGGCAGGATGGTGCTGGGGAGCGGGAGGAGGCAGGAGCTTGTCACGACCCAAGGTAACCAAGAAAGAGGGGCTGGGGGCCAGAGGAGGGAACAGCAGCAAAAGGCCTTGAAGATGTAATTTGCGATAACCAAATTACGGATTTGGCAGAGTCCTTCCCGCCCCAGACAGGGCATAAGTTAATCAGCGTGGTACCTGGGAATTGGCAGCTTCCTGCACGCATCAGTAATTCTTGGACGTGTGTCTTCTAGTGTTAAGTGGACATGAATTCAAATCTCACCCTGGATTAATGGGACAGACTCCACGGTTCTGGAGGAAACGTTGGGATCGCACAGGCAGCTGGCCCCCAGGATGGTCTCCCATCCTTGGTTACAGGGCACTCCCATCTCAGCTGCCCTAGGTGCAAACTCCCCAGGACACTCCTGAGCTGGTGGAGTCTCTCTCCGAACGTGAGTCGGCATTCCTCCCGGACTGTGTCTGTATTTCTTGCTAGGACAAATGACCATAGCTTGGTGTGAGATGCTGGCGGGCCTCCTTTCCCTGAAGGCTGACAGCATTCCGACCTGTCCACCAGCTCGGGAGGTCGCAGGGTGTGGGCGCCCCCGCGGGGCTTTCCTCCTGCCACTGCAGCTTCCTGTGCGGGGTTCTGACCCAGACCTCTCCCCCGGGGTCATGTTCTCCACACCCTCGTGGGATCTGCATGTGTCCCAGTTGCTGACTGCCCTGGGCACAGCTGTCCAACCTGAAACCAACGGCTAGCTCGTCTCCAAGCCCCTGCTTAATTTCCCAGAAGGAGGGGTATCTACTTATTTCTGTTTTCAGTGCCCATCTTTTCCTGTTGGATGGCCCAGGCTCTGGCATTTTTCTGCCAACTAGAGTGGGACCTCTAGTCTTTTCTGAAGAGCTTAGCTCATCTGGGTTCGCTCATCCAAATCATCAAACATGCACTGTGTTCCCTGCTGGGTGCCACACCCTGGTGAGTGAAAACAGGCGACCACCTGCCCTCGTGGAGGTGAGCGTCTCTTCCTCCAGGAGACGCAGCTGGCCTGACGACCTCATGGGGCACAGAATCACAGAGACACGTGCCAGTAAGACAGAGCGTGGGGAACCACAGAACTGTCCTCGGTGTGAGCAGGACAGAGCAGGAGGGCTCAGAAAGGCTTCCTGAACCCGGGTCAGGAGAGAGCAAGGAGGTGCCTGGTGAGGAGGGGATGGAGGCTGGAGAGGACAGTCTGTAGGGGGTTTGTGCGAAGACCATTTCCCAAGCCTGGCAGTGTGAAGCCTCGGGGCTCACAGAATCACCGCAAGAGCTTTGACAAGCGCAGCTGCCTGAATTCCCTTCTCGGCGGTCCTGATGGAATTGGTCTGGAGTGTGGTCTGGGCATCAGGGCCTTTACAAGTCAAGGTGAGAATTACCAACCCTAGCAGTTCTCCCACCTTGCAGGGAGTGAATTTCCCCATCGTATTTTTTTTTTTTTTCAGACACTCTTCTCAGAATCAGGGGAGAAAAAAAATAGGCTGAGCATTTTCAAACATCCCATTTTCTTCCAGAAGAAATCAAAGAAACCCACATTCAGAGTTTCCTTTGTAAAGTTTCTATAGATAATAACAAAATAAAATGAATTTTTAAAAAGTGAAAGTTATCAGCCAGTAACATGCTCATCAGTAAGTTTTTAGGTGATGCTAGTGGTAAAGAACCCGCTGGTCAATGCAGGAGACGTTAAGAGACGCAGGTTCCATCCGTGCATGGGGAAAGTCCCCTGGAGGAGGACATGGCAACTCACTTCAGTAATGTTGCCTGGAGAATCTCATGGACAGAGGAGCCTGGGGGGCTACAGTCCAAAGGGTCACAAAGAGTCAGACACGACTGGAGAAACGTAGCACACAGACATAAAGGAGGATTGTTTTCCTCCTACAGCAAAGAAGTCCAGGGGCAGGCGGTGGCTGGCTTTGGTTCAGTCTCTAGGTGGCACTCTCAGGGCCCCAAGGCCCCACGAGGCCCTTACTACCACCACTACTACTACTACTAAGCCACTTCAGTCGTGTCTGACTCTGTGCGACCCCACAGACGGCAGCCCACCAGGCTCCCTCGTCCCTGGGATTCTCCAGGCAAGAACACTGGAGTGGGCTGCCATTTCCTTCTCCAGTGCAGGAAAGTGAAAAGTGAAAGTGAAGCCGCTCAGTCGTGTCTGCCTCTTCGAGACCCTGTGGACTGCAGCCCACCAGGCTCCCCTGTCCCTGGGATTCCCCAGGCAGGAGGACTAGAGTGGGGTGCCGTTGTGCTTTCCCTGTATGCTGGCTTATTTTACTTCAGGGTTGCAGCACAGCTGCTGCAGCACCAGCCATGGTGTCTGTCTTCCAGGCAAGAAGAAGGAAGCTATGTCCCCATCCAGCCCTGCTTCTCCTTTAGCAGGAGAGACTTTACCGGAAGCCTACCCTCCCACCACAGGCCTTGTATCGGCCGTCACTGTGGCACACGGTCACCTCCAGGGGCAAGGGGGTCTAGGGAGAAGAATGTCCAGTCTCTGAACTGTAGAGAGAGGGAAGGGAGGAGGAGGGTTGGCAAAGGTGCTGTCGTACTCAGCCTGTTTAGGGGACCCACAGCTTGGACCAGAAGCGCCTCTCTGTCCCCTCTAGACCTCTCTGAAACACTGGACTTCAGGCTTCTTTCTGTCGTGAAACTTGCTGACGCCTCCCTGGGCTGTTTGGTTTTCTTTTCCTTTGTTCTGGTAACAGCGGTTTGTTGTTTTCTAGGACAACTTGTAATGGGACCCAAGGGGGAAAGAGGATTTCCTGGGCCCCCAGGAAGATGTCTTTGTGGACCCCCCATGAATGTGCATAACCCTTCCTACGGGGAGTCTGTGTACGGGCCCAGCTCCCCACGAGTTCCTGTGGTAAGGCTCTTCTGGGAGGAATCTGGGGTGCTCACCTCTCAGGACACGATTGATGACCCCCTGGGCTTTGTAAAAACCTTTTAGCAAAATTTATTTCCCCGTTACCCTGGGCACAAACTTGTTATAGGAAACTGGAAAATAAGGGGGAAATCCAAAGAAGAAACCCAAGATAACGTTGTGGGTCCACTGGGGAGCATTTCCTGTGTCTTTTTTGTTTGGCCATGACATTCGGCTTGCGGGAGTTTAGTTCCCTGACCAGGGCTGGACCTGGGCTCTGATTATAGGAAACTGGAAAATAAGGGGGAAATCCAAAGAAGAAACCCAAGATAACGTTGTGGGTCCACTGGGGAGCATTTCCTGTGTCTTTTTTGTTTGGCCATGACATTCGGCTTGCGGGAGTTTAGTTCCCTGACCAGGGACTGAACCTGGGCTCTGACGGTGAAAGCACTGAACGCTAACCACTAGACTGTCTTTCTTTAAGAAAAGCACTGTGGAACATTACAAGTAAATACAAAAGCAGAACAGACAGTTTAAGGAGCCCACGTCGTCTTTACCCAAGTTCAACGGTGCTCACGCCCCAGCTCGCCACCGTCCTTCTTTACACTTCATGTATGACAGCCCACCCTTCTCTGCATTACTTTGAAGTAAACCCTGGACATAAATTCATCGTTCAAATGGATACATAATAATCCATGCATCACGTGGCTGTGCTATGATTTATTTAACCAGAGCCCTATTTTCAGAAACGGATCAAGTGCTCCAAGCGTCTCCCTCATATAATAGCACTGTCATAAATGTCTTTGAGTGTAAGAATTTTAAAAATCATTTCCAGATGTCGAAATACTTGATTAGATAACATCACCTTTTTATTGAAATCTTTGTAACACATTGAAGATGTTAAAATCTTAAACCTTGGTGGATATTTTCATTCCAAACTCAAAACATTCTGAACCGGGTTGGGAGGATGTGGGAATCGTTAGCCCTCACTTCAGGAGGGACGCGAGGGTGCAAATGCCAACCCTCTTCCCACTGACCACCAGCCCCCACAGGGCTTATTTTTCCTCCTCTGGCTCTTTAAGCCCTGCTTCCTGGGGACGTGTTTTCTGGGACCCTCACCAGTGTGTTCTCCGGCAGATCTTTGTGGTCAACAACCAGGAGGAACTGGAGAGGCTGAACACCCAGAACGCCATCGCCTTTCGCAGAGACCAAAGGTCCCTGTACTTCAAGGACAGCTTTGGCTGGCTCCCTGTCCAGGTACCCAAGGCGGCGCTCCGCAGAGGGACGCATCTCCGAAGGAAGGGGAGGCCGGGTGCAGAGCTTTCTGTGGAGGGTTGAGTGCCCCCCTCGCCCAGCCTCTGAGAGCTCTCTGGGCCCACGGCCCCGCCTGCAGCCTCCACTCTGAGTCCAGGCTCCAGATGGGGCTCCCCGCAGCCCAGCCTCCCCACCGAGCGCAGAGTTCTGGCCCTGGGACAGGAGCCCCCACCGCCCTGTGCCCACCCAGAGCCTCTGTCCCCGGCTGCCTGGCACGCCATGCCTGGTAACTGCGCTGTGTTTCTCCGGCCAGCTGACACCTGTCCACCCCCGAGACTACCCTGGAGACCACCGCGGCTCCTGCGGGGACGGGGTCCTGCAGCCGGGGGAGGAGTGTGACGACGGGAACACAGACGCGGGCGACGACTGCATCCGTGAGTGGGGCCCGGCCCCGGGGGGACAGCATGCACCACTGCGGGGCTGGCACCAGGCCAGGCCCTGGACACCAGCCACGCTGGTTTTGGATGGTTCTAGAGCCAGCAACAGCAACTCACTCCAGTACTCTTGCCTGGCAAATCTCATGGACCGAGGAGTCTGGTAGGCTACAGTTCATTGGGGTTGCAGAGTCAGATTCGACTGAGCGACTTCATTTTCACTTTTCACTTTCACGCATTGGAGAAGGAAGTGGCACCCCACTCCAGTGCTCTTGCCTGGAGAATCCCAGGGACAGAGGAGCCTGGTGGGCTGCCATCTATGGGGTCGCACAGAGTCGGACCCGACTGGAGTGACTTAGCAGCAGCAGAGCCAGCGCTAGGCTGCTAGAGGGGATGACCGTCCTCGCTCAGGCCAGACGTGAACCCTCCCAACTGTCCAAGGATGGTGATGGGGCTGCTGTCAAGGGTTTGGACCCCAGAGAAGCCCCAGAGCCCTCCCTTTTTTCCTGAATCATACTTCCTGGCAAAACCCACATTCTCATCGAGAGAGAAAGGCAGTGCAGGCGGTCTGAGAGGCAGATGGGAGAAGCCGAGACTCTGAATCGGGCTCCGTCTCAGCAGACAAAGTCCGCGGAGCTGAGGGCTAGGGGAGTGGGCGGCCGAGCAGCCCTCAGGCTCACGGATGTGACCGGGCCGGGCAGGCGGCCTAGCACCGCGGCGTCCCTGTTCCCTCCTCCTTTAAAAGTCACGGGCCGAAAGCAGGCGGTGAGGTGGGAAGCATGAGCTTCAGAGTCCAGGCAGAGTTTGGAGGCGGCTCTGAAGCACCGAGTCAGCCCCCCTCAGAGGGGCGGCTACGCGGTGAGTGGGGTGACGGAGGGCTTCCCTGAAAACCATGTGCGACGGGCACGGACGGCTGAAGCCGTGAGACCCCGTGAGCCGATGGCACGGGGACGGTCTGCTGCCGTCGGGCCAGACACCCCTTCCCTGCATGGCTCCTCGGGCCCTGCGGTGAGGAGCCGGGCTCCGGTTCGGGGCTGGAATGTGCAGGTGCCCAGCGTGGGTCCCTCGCCAGCCAAGAGCTCGGCGGGAGGAGCCGGGCACGTAGGGCCGGTGGGTAAAGCGGCTGCTTCTCCCGGGAAGCTGCTCTTCCCGACGGTTCCGGGCCGCGATTCCCAGGAGGCCGGCTCTGCCCGCAGGGCCCCGGGCGCTCGTGGAGGTGATGGCAGGAAGGACCGCCTAAGGGTCTCAACCCTACTGGCTCAGACACCCCTGTAAAGACGCGGGTTCATACTCCCGGCACCTCCCCTCGGGCGAGAACAGAGCTGGTGGTCTGGCTTCCAGGGGGACACAGGGTCGCCCGGAGGCTCCCCGCAGACAGACCAGAGCCGCTCCCCTCTCCAGCCCCAGCCCAAGGCCATCGCTGAGCCCGGGCCCGCGGTCTCCCGGCCCTGGCCGTGCGGGAACCGGCAGTGGTCCCGCGACGGGGGACAGCATCCACGCCCCAGGCTGGGACAAGGTCACGAGGCTGGGGTGGGCTCTCGGCTGATGCGCGGCGGGCCTAGACCAGGGCCAGCGCCCCCTTCCACAGGGCCTTCTGGAAGGCCTCACGAGAGAGGAGGGCCCTTGCGGCCCCACCCCAGCCCCTCAGGGCTGTGCCCCTCATGTCCCCGCAGGCTGCCGCCGGGCCTACTGCGGAGACGGCCACCGGCACCGGGGCGTGGAGGACTGCGACGGCGCTGACTTCGGCCACCTGACCTGCGAGACCTATCTCCCCGGGTAGGGACCGCCTCGTGGGCTTGACCGCTCCCGGGCTCCCCTCTTTCCTTCACAATATGTTCCTGAGCAGCTCTGTGTGCCCGGGGCTTCGTGGACACTGTGGAATGGTGACACACGCAGCCCGGAATCACGTCACACACAGTTCCAGCTCATGTCATGCTGCCCCGGCTCACAACACACGTAGCCCCAGCTCATGTTCAGTCCAGTTCAGTCGCTCAGTCGTGTCCGACTCTTTGTGACCCCATGAATCGCAGCACACCAGACTTCCCTGTCCATCACCAACTCCTGGTGTTCACTCAGACTCACGCCCATCGAGTCCATGATGCCATCCAGCCATGTCATCCTCTGTCATCCCCTTCTCCTCCTGCCCCCAATCCCTCCCAGCATCAGAGTCTTTTCCAATGAGTCAACTCTTCGCATGAGGTGGCCAAAGTACTGGAGTTTCAGCTTCAGCATCAGTCCTTCCAATGAACACCCAGGACTGATCTCCTTTAGGATGGACTGGTTGGATCTCCTTGCAGTCCAAGGGACTCTCAAGAGTCTTCTCCAACACCACAGTTCAAAAGCATCAATTCTTTGGCTCTCAGCCTTCTTCACAGTCCAACTCTCACATCCATACATGAACACAGGAAAAACCATAGCCTTGACTAGACGGACCCTTGTTGGCAAAGTAATATCTCTGCTTTTTAATATGCTAACCCCAACTCACGTTACGCAGCCCCACCTCACGTCACAGCTACCCCAGCTCATGTCATGCAGCTCCGGCTCAGGTGACACCACCCTGGTTCACGTCACACTCGGTCCCAGCTCAGGTCATGCAGCACTCTACTCACGTCACATGCGGCCCCGGCTCACGTCACGCTGCCCCAGTTCACGTCACGCAGCCCCAGTTCATGTCACGCAGCCCCGGCTCTCGTCATGGGGCTGTGTCAGCGCAGCCATGTGACCCAGCCCCACCTGGATCCTGGAGTTGGGGGCCACCACCTCTGAGCCCCCCGTGGCTCGGCCTCAGCAGCTCTGTCTCCCGCTTCTCCGGGGACTGGCCTGGCCTCCCCAGGAGCAGGCCTGCCCTTGGAGCGGGGCCCAGGGCGGCAGGCAGGCATCTGTACCCTGAACGCACCGGAACTGCCCGGCAGGCCTGCAGGCGCCACAGAGGCCCCGCCAGCATTAGTACTTCACGTTGCTGACCTTGGCTCCTCCAAGAGAACCCCAGGAACGCAGCGTTCCTGCCGGCACCCCAGCAGTTGTTTCTGAGGCCCCCTCGGTGGGCGTCCATGTGGCTCAGGATAAGCATGCCGGTGTCCTGGCCCCCACGAGGACATCTCCTGCACCCAGGGGGGCCTCTGCCCTGAGAGAGGGGTCTCCTGAGCTCTGTTCAAGCAGAATGAGGGCCCCCGCCCCAGACCTCACCGGACCAGGACTGCGGGGCTTCTGGGAGAGCTGGGGAGGCCGCTGCTCCCCCAGGCCCAGCCTGCCTCTCTCGTGGCCCAAGTGGACAGCTGGGCCCTCAGGGATCCACCTCTCCAGCCCTTATTCCCTCCAGTGGTCCTCCTCTGTGGGACTGGACCCAAGCCCTGGGGGGGAGGGCTGGGGGACAGACCCCAGGCCCGCCCCTCTCCTCCAAGGAGGAGGGTCTCCTGATGCCTACCCCTAAACACACAGCAACAAATCCAACTTGGGGGGAAGAGCTCAGACTTGTTGTCACCCCTATTCCAAGCACCGCAGACTGGGCCAAGAGCCCGCCGCCTCTGCGTGTGTCTGCACACACCGCCCTTCTCTAAAGTAGGGAGGCTCCTGCCAGGCCCTGCCAAAGAGGTGGCGAAGGGTCTGAACTGGCTGATGGCCTGTGGAGCCCACTGGGCGTGGGTAATCAGACCTGGGGTACAGACTGGCATGGAACCCAGGACTTACCCTGGCTCCCTGCTGTTACTCTCTTAATCCCAAGAAGCCCCGGGCATGCTTGTGGAAATAGGTGTGTGAGGTAAGACAGAAACTCAGAATTAGCACTGGGGCGTGTGTAGGTAGGTGTAGGCCAAGCTCTACACTTGGTAGCTGTAGTCTTTAAACAGCTGCACAGCTAAGCTGTTTAAATAAAGTTAAGAATCCAGTCCTTCAGTCCCACTAACTTTGTTTCAAGATCTGTGGCCAGTGGCTGCCAAGCTAGGCAGGTCAGAAATAGTAGGGAGCCGCCTAAGGCCGGAGCTAGAGGGGGCACTCTCAGAGAGGCTGCGTCCAGGGCAAGGCTACCAACCAAGCCCGTGCCCCCAGACCCCTCGGCTGTGCTCAAGGGAGAAAGCCCCGAGGCCTGGACCCGGCTGCCCCGGGCCCTGAGGCAGCTGGCAGGGGGAGCAGCCGTTTGCCGAGGTTGCAGCGGAGTCCCAGGACGTGGCTGCGTCCCGGGCTCCTGCCCACTGCCCCGTGTCCTCCCCAGGTCGTACGGAGACCTGCACTGCACCCCGCACTGCTTCATCGACTCCACGCCCTGCCGCTACTTCACCTGAGGGCTCCCAGGAGGAGGCGGCGCCCCGCAGCGCCGCCAGCAGCTTTTCTGCTCTTGGCAGACTGACTGACCTCGCTCTGTCCTGGTCCAGTGTGTCCACCGCCGTCGTGCCACAGAAACAAGGACAAACTCTCGCTGCTAAGACAAGCTTGTACCGCAGGCCGACTGGAGGAACCGAGGTCCCCCCGCGCCCTGTCTTCACCCCCAAGCCCCGGGCCTCCACCCCGCGCCCAGCGGCGGACGAATATGCGTGTCTGCAGGGCGCTTTGCCTTCCCGTCCAGACCTGGCTCCGCACTGTTACACGCACACGGACTGTTTGCTCCCGTCTTGGGGGCGTCGGGGGGCAGCCTCTCCGCCCCTCTGACCTCTGGAAACGCGGGCATCTCCCCAGCGGCTGGCCGGGGGTTCCCCGGGCCTGGGAACCACCGGGTAGG
>SJYC01038290.1:0-13077 GCA_006408675.1 Madoqua kirkii
CTTAGAATTGAATCCAATCTATCATTGTCAAAAGAGTATCTCAACCTGAGTTTTATTCATTGACCATTACTTGAGTTTTGTTTTTATAATAGTTTGAAAAATTATTTTACTAGTGTATTAAAGGATGATAATAGGACTACAGCAAACTAAAAAAAATTGTACAGCAGAAGTCCATCACTGAAATAAAAAGGCAACCTACATAATGGGAAAAATAATTGCAAATTATATATCTGTTAAAGAGTTAATATAAAACATATATAAAGAACTCATACAACTTAATCCATGGAGTAGGAAATGGCAACCCACTCCAATATTTCCACCTAGAAAATTCCATGGACAGAGGAGCCTGGCAGATATAGTCCATGGGGTCATAAAGAGTCGGACACAACTGAGCATCTAAGCACATACAATTTAATAGTAAAAAACAGAAAAATCAATTTTAAAATGGGTAAAGGTTCTAAACATATCTTTTCCCAAAGAAATACAGGTAGCCAACAGGTACATTAAAAGGTGTTCAACATCACTAACCATCAAGGAAATGCAAATCAAAACCACAATGAAATATCTCTTCACATCTATTAGAATGTTTATGATTGGAAAAACAAGAAATAGCAAGTTTTGGCAAAGATGTGGAGAAAAAGGAACCCTCATGCATTGTTGTTAGGAATGTAAATTGTTCCAGGTACTGGAGAAAACAGTATGGAGATTTCTCAAAAAAATCAAAATAGAATTACCATATGATACAGCAATTCCACCTATGAAATGCATATAAGGAAAACAAAAATACTAACTCAAAAAATATATGCACCTCCATATTTGTTACAGCGTTATTTACAGTAGCCAAAATATGGAAACAATATAACATCTATCAACAGATAAATGGATAAAGAAGATGTGTATTTATATTCAATGGAATATTCTCTGATTTAAAAAATGGGATCTTATCATTTGTAACAACATAAATGGACCTGTGGGCATGATGTTAAGTGAAATGTCAGACAAAGAAACATGAATATTGTATGATCTCACTTATATGTGAACTCTAAAACAACAGTAGATACAAGGAACATATTAGTTGTTGCCTGAGGCTGATGTGAAGGTGGGACAAATAGGTGTTGTGTCTGACTCTTCGTGACCCCGTGGACTGTAGCATGCTGAGCCTCCCTGTCCCTCACCATCTCCTGAAGTTTGCCCAAGTTCATGTCCATTGTATTGTTGATGTCATCCAAACATCTCATGCTCTGATGCCCTCTTATCCTTCTGCCCTCAATCTGTCCCAGCATCAGGGACTTTTCCAATGAGGTGGCTTGATCTCCTTGCTGTCCCAAGGGACGCTCCAGAGTCTTCTCTAGCATTGAAGTATAAGGCATAAATTCTTCGGCTCTCTGCCTTCCTTACGGTCCAGCTCTCACAATCATATATGACCACTGGGAAGACCAAAGCCTTGACTATATGTACTATTGTTGGCAGAATAATATCTTTGCGTTTCAACACGCTGTCTAGGTTTGTCATTGCTTTCCTGCCAAGAAGCAATCATCTGATTTCATGGCTGCAGTCACCATCTGTAGTGATTTTAGAGCCTAAGAGGAAATCTGTCACAACTTCCACCATTTCCCCTTCTATTTGCCATGAAGTAATGGGGCTGAATGTCATGGTCTTAATTTTTTTTTTAGTATTTAATTTTAAGCTGGCTCTTTTACTCTCCTCCTTCACCCTCACCAAAAAGCTCTTTATTCCTTTTTGTTTCTGCAATTACAGTGGTGTCATTCACATATCTGAGGTTGTTGAAGTTTATCCCACCTATCTTGATTCCAGCTTGTAATTCATCCCTCTTTGCGACCCCATGGACTATGGCCTGCCAGGGTCCTCCATCCATGGTATTTTACAAGCAAGAATACTGGAGTGGGTTGCCATTTCCTTCTCCAGGAGGTCTTCCTGACCCTGGAATCGAACTCCATCTTCTGTAATGTAGGCAGACTGTTTACTATCTGAGCCACCAGGGAAGCCCTTGTAACGCATCCAGCCTCGCATTTCTCATGATGTGCTCAGCGTATAGGATAAACAAACAAGGTGACAGCAGACAGCCCTGTTGTGCTCCTCTCTCAATCTTGAACAAATCATTGGTTCCATACAGGATTCTAACTGTTGCTTCATGACCTGCTTACAGGTTTCTCAGGAGACAGGTAAGATGCTCTGGATTCCCATCTCTTTAAGAGTTTTCCACAGTTTGTTATGATCCACACAAAGGCTTTGGCATAGTCAATGAAACAGAGGTAGAAGTTTTTCTGGAATTCCCATGCTTTCTCTACAGTCCAGTGAATGTTGGCAATATGATCTCTAGTTCCTCTGCCTTTTCTAAATCCAGCCTGGACATCTGGAAGTTCTTTGTTTGCATAATGCTGAAGCCTAGTGTGCAAGATTTTAAGCATGACCTTACTAGCATGTGAGGTGAGTGCAATTGTCCAATGGTTAGAACATTCTTTTGTACTACCTTTCTTGGGAATTGGGATGAGGGTTGCCCTTTTCCAGTTTTGTGGCCACTACTGGGTCTTCCAGATTAGCTGATGTATTGAGTGCAACACCTTGATGGCATCATCCTTTGGGGTTTCAAATAGCTGTACTGGAATTCTATCACATCCACTTACTTTGTTAACAACAGTGCTTCCTAAGGTCCACTTGACTTCACACTCCAGAATGTCTGCACAGTAGTCTGATTCATTAATATCTTTTTTGTACAGATCTTCCATGTATTCTTTCCACCTCTTCTGGATCTTTCCCCTTTGTGGATCACTGCCTTGTCATGGAGAAGCAGCCTGTTCTCTGAGCCATGCTATGTAGGGCCATCCAAGATGGACAGGTCATCGTGGTGAGTTCTGAAAAAAACGTGAGCTGGAGGAGGGAATGGCAAACCACTCCAGTGTACATGCCATGAGCACCTCATGAATTGTATAATGGATGAAAAGATATGATACCAAAAGATGAGTTCCTCAGCTTGGAAGGGATAAATAGGTGAAGGGAGTCAAAAGTACAAACTTCCAATTATAAAATAAGTAAGTCTTGAGGATGTATTGTACTTCATGGTGGCTATAGTTGATAAAGCTGCATTGCATATTTGGAAATTGCAAAGTAAATCTTAAAACATTTTTCTTCTCATCATAACAAAAAAAAATCTGTAACTATATATATTTGCAGATGCTAACCAAACTTCTTATGATGATCTGTTCGTAGCATATACAATGAGTCATTATGTTATATGCCTGAAACTAATACAATGTTATATGTCAACTATACTTCATTTTTTTAAAAAAAGGAATAATAAAACACCTGTGGCTGATTCATGTCAATGTATGGCAGAACCAATACAGTACTGTGAAATGGAATAAGCATTAAACAAAAATAAAAATTAAAAAAAAAGGAAAAAAAAATAGGAACATAGATGAAAAAAAATAAAACAAATTTCAAAACTTTATAGTAGGAGTTTAATAAGTTAATACATATAAAGCATGTAAAACATTGTTTAGCTGCTGCTATTATTATTTGGAGAAGGCAATGGCACCCCACTCCAGTACTCTTGCCTGGAAAATCCCATGGGCGGAGGAGCCTGGTGGGCTGCAGTCCATGGGGTCGCTAAGAGTCAGACACGACTGAGCGACTTAACTTTCACTGTTCACTTTCATGCATTGGAGAAAGAAATGGTGACCCACTCCAGTGTTCTTGCCTGGAGAATCCCAGGGATGGGGGAGCCTGGTGGGCTGCCATCCATGGGGTCACACAGAGTCGGACATGACTGAAGCGACTTAGTAGCAGCAGCAGCATTGTTATTGTTATTATATATGTCTTAACTTTAGTGGGTAGATTGTGTTATTTTTATTTAATCTTAAGATTAAAAGTGTGAGCCTGAGTGTTAACCTGAGTATTAACTCAGGGCTACCAGCTATGTGAATGTATTATACAGTTTGGACTGCCATAATAAAAAAAAAAGACTGTGCATCTTAAACAATAGACATTTATTTTCTCACAATTTTGGTGGCTAAAAGTCCAAGATCCTGGTGCCAGCATGATTGATTTCTCTTTCAGGTGAGAACTCTCTTCCTGGCTTGCGGAAGTTACCTTTTGTTATGTGCTCATGTGATGTCTTCTTTATGAGAGAGAGAGGGAGGAGGAGTGCTCACTCTGTTGTCTGTTATAAAGGCACTAATCTCATCAGACCAGGACATATTCCCCCCCAACCATGAGCTCATCTGAACCTAATTCTAAGCCTCCCAAAGGCTTCACCTTCAAACATCACACTGAGGGTTAGAGCTTCAACATACACATTTTGATGGGGGACACAATTCAGTCCATATCAATGAACTTGGACAATAGTTTTTCTCTCTAAGCTGAGTTTCTCCACATGTAAAATGTGTAACATGTGGGTTAGAACAAAACAGAGCCATTGTGAAGTTTAAATGATTATTTTCTTCTACTGCTTCTTTGTGTTGTTTTGTGATGATTTCCCCCATTGTTTTGTGATGATTTCCCCAATACAGATATGTATTGATTTTTGTTAAAAGAAAAATGACAATAGGACACAATCTCCTAAGATGAAAAGAAGAGTCTCTTCTGTTCTTATTGGCTTTTTGTCCTGCCTGTCTTTTGCTTTCAAAATTGCTCCTGATGTAGCCTCAGCATTTAGGAGTTTACAGACTATTTCTATGTATATGGATCATCACATCAGACCTGTAAGATGGACAAAAGAATAATTTTTTATCAGCTCTACAGAACAAAACTTCAACTTGAAAGGATGTGACTTCACCACGGTCACAGGTTATTACACAATGAAACCACGACTAAATTTCAAAACTTCTTCATCCTGATTTACTTTTTATGAGACAATAGGTTATCTCTTACCACATAGATTATCTTAAAAACTGTTTCACAACCTATGCAGTTTAGTAAATCAGACGAGTAGCTTCCTCTACCTTCCTGTCTTTAATCATAATGTGAATTTTTGCTACACTTCAAGCTTTCATTTGATTAAACCTAAAGTGGAGCATATTTCAACTGATTGCAAAATCCTCAGAGAAAACTCTCATGTGATTAAGCCAATCTTTTTTTTTTTTTCTATATGGTCTTCTATTACTTTAGTAAACTGCCATACTGCATTTACCTAGTGTATGCAATTCATAAAAACATATCATCTTCCTATTAATTCTCCATTTATTAAAAACTCTGAAAATCAACTAAATGGCTTTAATTTTAAAAGATCCTGACACTGCTTCCTTGCAGAATGTATCATTTCAGTTCCGTTCAGTTCAGTCGCTTAGTCGTGACTCTTTGCGAACCCATGAATTGCAGAACGCCAGGCCTCCCTGTCCATCACCAACTCCTGGAGTTCACTCAGACTCATGTTCATTGAGTCCGTGATGCCATCCAGCTATCTCATCCTCTGCTGTCCCCTTCTCCTCCTGCCCCCAATCCCTCCCAGCATCAGAGTCTTTTCCAATGAGTCAACTCTTTGCATGAAGTGGCCGAAGTAGCAGCTTTAGCATCAGTCCTTCCAAAGAAATCCCAGGGCTGATCTCCTTTAGAATAGACTGGTTGGCTCTCCTTGCAGTCCAAGGACTCTCAAGAGTCTTCTCCAACACCACAGTTCAAAAGCATCAATTCTTTGGAGCTCAGCTTTCTTCACAGTCCAACTCTCATATCCATGCATGACTACTGGAAAAACCACGGCCTTGACTAGACAGACCTTTGTTGGCAAAGTAATGTCTCTGCTTTTGAATACGCTTTCTATTCAAAGTTGGTAATAACTTTTCTTCCAAGGAGTGTCTTTTAATTTCATGGCTGCAGTCACCATCTGCAGTGATTTTGGAGCCTCCAAAATAAAGTCTGACACTGTTTCCCCATCTATTTGCCATGAAGTGATGGGACCAGATGCCATGATCTTCGTTTTCTGAATGCTGAGCTTTAAGCCAACTTTTTCACTCTCCTCTTTCACTTTCATCAAGAGGCTTTTTAGTTTCTCTTCACTTTCTGCCATAGGGTGGTGTCATTTACATATCTGAGGTTATTGATATTTCTCCCAGCAATCTTGATTCCAGCTTGTGCTTCATCCAGCCAAGCATTTCTCATGATGTACTCTGCAAATAAGTTAAATAAGCAGGGTGACAATATACAGCCTTGATGTACTCCTTTTCTTACTTGGAACCAGTCTGTTATTCAGAATGCATCAGTGCATGTTAAACGATGTATGACGTATCACATACCATATACTAGTTTGTTTCTTCTTAAAATGTAACAGTATTTGATCAAAAGTTCACAGACTTTAAGCATTTCTCATTGATGTATTTTCTAGTAATTGACTTGTTTGGCTCTGGGTTATTGCTTCCTTTTATTTTTTTCCTTATATTGTTCTCAAGCTTTGTTTCCAAAATAACTGATTGTTTAGTAAGTAATAATAATTATAATTTCCACTGAGTAGCAACTTTAATTCTATTTCTCCAAGGAAAACTCACCAGTATTTAGAATTTTTTATAGACTCATTAAACAGTCTCAATTAAATACATGCAGATGAAATTCATTAGGTGATTTCCTCTGGAAGATGATATTCAGTTTATTTCTATTGTGTTGAAGTGGGTGCTATGTTTGATTCCCTTTCATGTGACTCTTGGGGCTTTTTTTCAGTATGATCCTCTTTGTTTGAGAGGACTGTGTTAACCTTTTAGACTTGCACCAAGATCCATGACCTCATCCTGATGATTAAGAGACTTGCTCTGTACTTCCAAACCTTTGACTTAGCTTCTTCCTATGATGTCCATTAAGGCTTCTTTCTTCCATGTCAGTGTTGTCCAGATGCTGCTTTGTAATGGGGAAAGAAAGCCCTTCAGATTGTAAGTGCTACTTCATCTAGATTTCAAGATTTCAAGATGATCTAGCTTTCCATTGAGTTTCCTAAGAAGTGGTATTCACTATACTTTGAAGCCAAAACTCTTAAAGACAGAGTTCAAAGAGCTGTTTTGAGAAAGTACTGTCATGTTCATCTAGATGGTAAATGCAGAGTGTGACTCCATTTTGGGACATTCTGAATGTTTTGTGGTGGCTGAATTACAGACAAATACTTTTTGAGATAGTATGTCATAGACAGATTGAAAACTTAGGTTCTAGTGATGTGGAGAAGTCTTGGTATCTGGGAAATGTTGTAGTAGACTTGCCGCCTTCTTCATACCTGGAAGAGGTGTCAGGATGACACTGAAGCTGAATCTCAATCAGCATCTAAATCTGTAACTTCAAGGAATAGTCTTTCCCATTTGGCTCATTCCTTCCAAAGTTTGCACCCCAAGCCTGCCACACCAGGTATGACATTCAATAGAACATGGAAAAGGTCCTTTGAGAACCAATTGTACCGGAAATGTCATAGCCTTAGAAATTCCTGTTTACCTAAAACACAATTCTAAAAGGAAAATGAATATAGGATTTTGATCAAATATAAACTCCATCTAATTGTTTGGAAGTCCACATACAGACTGAAATGTGTAACACAAGTACAAATAAACAGTTGGTAAAGCAGATTGTAGGTTCCGGGTCGTGTAAACAAGCTAATTTTAACAAATTTTAAAAATTAGTACAGAATCACAGCTGCTGTTTAAACTGCTTCCTAAGAATAGCCAATCTGTATCCATATTTATAATGCTTTCTGAAAGAGGAAAACTTTCTTAGTGTTCAAAAATGTTAGAACCAAAAACTTATAACTGACCCACAAGTGCATGTCACAATTTCAAGGTTACATGACTGAGGAACAAATCTAGATTGCTGTTACTACATGGGAAAAAGGAAGTTTCAGGACCATGTGGACTTTGGTTAGACTTTGTTGTAGCCTCACAAGCCTTGGAAGTCAGTAATGAAAATTCAACTCTTTAACATACTTAGGTATTCCAGGATGATGTTCATTGCCAACTTGTGTATTGACTACCAAATCACATGTATATTTTATTGATAATCTTGAATGCCATTAGACATGGCAAATGTCTAGTGAGTGCCCAGATGCCACCCAAGGTAGCCTCCAATGAACTTTGCTCCCTGGTGTTCATGGATACTGTGGGAATGACAGTGTGTGTATTCCAAGGTTAGATCATTAAAGACATTGAAGCACTTGCTTTACTCTCTCTTGGATCATCCTGAGGAAAGCCAAGTGCTGAGGAATGAAGACATTCAAGAAGACTTATGGTGAGGTCCACGTAGAGAGAAACTGAGGTCTCCTGCCAGCATTTACTTGACAGCGTTGGAAGTGAGCGACCTTGGATACTGATCCTTCCAATCACCTGCAGAGGATGGAGGTGTTGGCTGACCTCTTGAGCACAAACTCAGGAAAGACTAAACCAGATCCATTAGCAGACTGCTTCCTAATTCCTGAGTCAGAAATTGTGAGATACTACATATTTATTGTTCTAAGATACTAACTTTAGGGGTAATAGTTTATGCGGCCACAGAAAACTAATACAAATGTGTAAGGTATTGTTCTCCAAAATCTCATTCATCAAAAATGTGTTTCTGGCTGAGACTCTCCCAGACCTTTCTCAAAATGCTGGAGTCTAGGTCATAGAGGAGAATCAATGTCCAAAAAAAAAGAGAGAGGGGGAATGAAGCACTGTTTCAGCTCTGCTTTAGTAACTTAGCCCTAGTAAACAGAGGAATCAGAAACATCCTGCTGGTCACTCTGTTTTCTTCACTCTCTCTGATTTGAATGCCACTTAAATGGCATCTGAATTGAAAGAATTCTAGAAATAAACATAATGGATTCCAAACATTTTTGCTTGAATGCCTTAAATTTCTAGCTACACCACTAGGTAATTCAGAATTGAAAGGACCACTGGGGTGGTAAGTATTTAAGAGTGTTGCGCTAAGAATGACTGAGAAGAGCACCTGGAGAAGAGTTCTGTCAGGTTGCAAGACTCAAGAAGGCGGACCCATTTCTTTTCAAATCCCATGACTTTCACCTCATGTGCTAGGTAGCACACTTGCAAAGTTGCAGTGCATGGAACAGAAGCTGGACCAGGCCAGGGTTGTGGGTACTATGGGCCATGTGGGAGGCATGAGGGAATGTGCATTGCAAAATCATGGAGAAGATACTTCAAAAGAAAACTTGAAATCTGAGAAACACTTCTTTCAGAATTTAATCATTCATTTCTGATGAACTTACCAAAAGAGGCATTAACTTGGAGAAGATCTTCAAGAGATAGTAGAAGAGTGTAGCTATTACTTAGAATATTGGAAGTTGATAATAAGGACAGTTACTAGGAAGAAAGACTTTCAGAGTCCATGGAAAGGACCAGAAAACCATCAAGATCATGTGAAGAGAGGTGACACCAGAGGTATGTTATACACATTTGGAGAACTTTTATTTTTTATTTTATTTTTTTAAATTTTACTTTACAATACTGTATTGGTTTTGCCATACATCAACATGAGTCTGCCACGGGTGTACACATGTTCCCAATCCTGAACTCCCCTCCCACCTCCCTCCCCATACCATCTCTCTGGGTCATCCCAGTGCACCAGCCCTAAGCATCCTGTATCCTTCATCAAACCTAGACTGGCAATTTGTTTCTTATATGATATTATACATGTTTCAATGCCATTCTCCCAAATCATCCCACCCTCGCCCTCTCCCACAGAGTCCAAAAGACTGTTCTATACATCTGTGTCTCTTTTGCTGTTTTGCATACAGGGTTATCATTACTTCTTTCTAAATTGCATATATATGTGTTAATATACTGTATTGATGTTTTTCTTTCTGGCTTACTTCACTCTGTATAATCGGTTCCAGTTTCATCCAACTCATTAGAACCGATTCAAATGTATTCTTTTTAATGGCTGAGTAATACTCCATTGTGTATATGTACCACAGCTTTCTTATCCATTCCTCTGCCAATGGACATCTAGGTTGCTTCCATGTCCTGGCTATTATAAACAGTGCTGTGATGAACATTGGGGTACACTTGTGTCTTTAAATTCTGGTTTCCTTGGTGTGTATGCCCAGCAGTGGGATTAGGAATATATCTACCTAAAGAAACTAAAGCCCTATATATAGAAAACTATAAAACACTGGTGAAATAAATCAAAGAGCACACTAATAGATGGAGAAATATACCATGTTCATGGATTGGAAGAATCAATACAGTGAAAATGAGTATACTACCCAAAGCAATCTACAGATTCAATGCAATCCCTATCAAGCTACCAGCAGTATTTTTCACAGAGCTAGGATAAATAATTTCACAGTTTGTATGGAAATACAAAAAAACCTTGAATGCCAAAGCAATCTTGAGAAAGAAGAATGAAACTGGAGGAATCAACCTGCCTGACTTCAGGCTCTACTACAAAGCCACAGTCATCGAGACAATATGGTACTGGCACAAAGACAGAAATATATATCAATGTAACAAAATAGAAAGCCCAGAGATAAATTCACACACCAATGGAGAACTTTTAAAATGTCTCTTGATGGACATCTAGGTTGCTTCCATGTCCTGGCTATTATAAACAGTGCTGTGATGAACATTGGGGTATACTTGTCTCTTTCAATTCTGGTTTCCTCAGTGTGTATGCCCAGTAATGTGATTCCTGGGTCATAAGGCAGTTCTATTTCCATAAGGCAGTTTTTTAAGGAATCATGATAACCCTGTATGTGAGACAGCAAAAGAGACACAGATGTATAGAACACTCTTTTGGACTCTGGGAGAGGGAGAGGGTGCAATGATTTGGGAGAATGGCATTGAAACATGTATAATATCATATATGAATGAATCGCCAGTCTAGGTTTGATGCAGGATACAGGATGCTTAGGGCTGGTGCACTGGGATGACCCAGAGGGATGGGATGGGGAGGGAGAGGGGAGAGGGGTTAGGATGGGGAACACGTGTACTACCATGGCAGATTCATATTGATATATGGCAAAATCAATACAATATTGTAATTACCTCCAATTAAAATAAATAAATTTATATTAATATACAAAATAAATAAATAAAGTTGATGAGCCCCCCCCCCCCAAAAGTCTCTTGAGAAGAGAGCAGATGAAAAGTAGCCAGAGAAGATAGAAGAGAACATCCCAACAACACAAGCTTAGACCTTTTAATCCCTAGGGGAAAGGTTAGTCTTCTAGGGTAAGAATGCTAGTTTGGAGGGGTACTGAACAAATGATTTGTTGAATGGCAACTTTATAATAGTTGAGCATGTTAAATTGATTAAACATTCAAATAAAACAGAAACACTTTTGATAGAATGTATGAAGACAATGAGTAACTTTCATGTGGCTGAGAACTTCCTAAGAAAGAGAATCTGTCTGTAACATCCTTGGATACTCAGTTGCCTGGCATACTCCCTGGCATATGATTGGTATTCAGAAATATTTATTCAAACATAAAGTTTAATTTTACCTAATTTTGTTAGCGAAGTTGTGCAATTCATCTTTTTGAACTCCTGAAGAGTTCCAGCTAATCAGGATTTTGCTTTGGGTTTGGGGTTGGTTTTATCTGCTCTTTCCACATATCCAGTTGGCATAAACAATGGTTTCTCTTTCCCCAGCTCAGGGCCTCATACTGTTCACATGGCCCTGGAGAATCTCCCCAGTACCAGGCAGCTCGCCTATTAGTTCTATGTGGTTCTTCCACTTTGCAAATGGGAAATCTGATAATTTTTCCAGGGCATACAGCTGGAGAAGAGTGAAACTGGGTTGGAACATTGTTAGCTACACCCTAGTCTTCTTCCATCTTAGCTACATTCTAATCCTCTTAGGTGTAGGAGAGACCTAAACCAGATTCATTCAGCAAATTGAGTCTTAGCCACACCCTAATACTTTGCAGACAAAGGTCCGTCTAGTCAAGGCTATGGTTTTTCCTGTGGTCAGATATGGATGTGAGAGTTGGACTGTGAGGAAGGCTGAGCACCAAAGAATTGATGCTTTTGAACTGTGTTGTTGGAGAAGACTCTTGAGAGTCCCTTGGACTGCAAGGAGATTCAACCAGTCCATTCTAAAGGATATCAGCCCTGTGATTTCTTTGGAAGGAATGAGGGTAAAGCTGAAACTCCACTACTTTGACCACCTCATGAGAAGAGTTGACTCACTGGAAAAGACTCTGATGCTGGGAAGGATTAGGGGCAGAAGGAGAAGGAGACAACAGAGGATGAGATGGCTGGATGGCATCACTGACTCGATGAATGTGAGTCTGAGTAAACTCTGGGAGCTGGTGATGGACAAGGAGGCCTGGTGTGCTGCAATTCATGGGGTCTCCAAGAGTCGGACATGACTGAGCAACTGAACTGAACTGAACTGAACTGAATCGAATCCTCTTCCATCTTACAGCCTTCAGTACACCTATACCAGACCTGCTTCTGATTCCTGCCTCAAAATCGGCAGTAGCTGGCCCTGAGCCATGAGTTCTTTGTGAAATATAGAATTTAGAGCATCAGTTTGGATTCCACTTACAATTGTTAAGTATGACAATAACTTGGAAAATGGGTTGACTACCCTGGAAAATAGTAATTTTCTTCTCATCCAAATATTGGCACTGTGGATTCTAGTCTTCTATGCTGTTTTCACCAGCTATAGATATCTGAGAAGCATGCAAAGGGAAAAATAACATGACTCTCAGAAAGAGAAAGACAAATATCACATGATACCAAAAAATGTAAAATATTACACAAGTAAACCTATCCATGAAACAGAAAGAGAATCACTGACATAGAGAACAGACTGGTGACTGCAAACAGAAAGGGGATCAGGGGAGAAATAGAGCCGGAAGTTGGGCTAGCAGATGCAAGATTCTGTATTCAGAATGGATAAACAAAGGATCCTACTGTATAAAACAGAACCATATTCAATATCCTACATTCTAAAAAAGAATGTATATATATATATATATATATATATATATGTATGTATAGCTGAATCACTTTGCTGTACAGCAGTAATTAATGCAACACTGCAAATCAGCTCTCCCTGATTTTTAAAAGAAGCTAACTCTGCTGTCTATTCTGTGTTTGCTAGTCCTCCACCCAACCCCCCCACCCCACCACAGATCCTCTGTAAGTAGAGTC
>SJYC01038292.1:0-16650 GCA_006408675.1 Madoqua kirkii
CTTAATCAGCTAGTGTTTTCTTTGATTTTTCCTGCCCTTTCACATTTATAAAGATAAATCGAAAATATAAATCAATAGAGAGGTTCCCGTTTCACGGAGCTTAATGCATGCTATTTAACTTTTTAAAATGTAATAGCCCTGCCTCTCTTCTCTATTATTTTTATTTTTTAAATGTTTAATGTTTTTACTAGTCCCTGTGGACTATGTTGGTTTAAAAAGTGTAGAGAGAAATTTGCATTTTCCTAATTAGATTTGAAAGCAATTTGGGAACACGGGAATGACGAAAGTGAAAAGAACATTGTAAATACATTGAAACCTAAAGGAAATTTTTATAACTTGATTATGAATGAAATATTTACAAAATATCCTAGAACAAGAATTAAAGTTCTAATACTTTTCAACCTTGACCTAGAAATATGATAAATAAGAGGATTAAGGAAAAGAAATTTTTAGTGAGATTTGAATGAGCTAAAAGGTTATAAGAAATGTGGTATAGACTGGTGTGTTGTTATTGTTTTAGTAGTCCTGGATTGGCTCTAAACTCTGCTGCTTTCATTTTTTGTCTTTTTTTTTTTAGTTAATACACAGTAATAGGCTACTTCCTTGGTGGCTCAGACAGTTAAGCGTCTGTCTGTAATGTGGGAGACCTGGGTTCGATCCCTGGGTCAGGAAGATGCCCTGGAGAAGGAAATGGCAATCCACTCTAGTACTATTGCCTGGAAAATCCCATGGACAGAGGAGCCTGGTAGGCTACAGTCCATGGGGTCACAAAGAGTCAGACATGACTGAGTGACTTCACTTCAACAGGCTATTTTAATGTATTTTAATGCCTGTATTTTATGCATTTTAATATATAGAGGTATGGATTTGTGTAAATACTGTCACAATCAGAACACAACAGTTGCATCACTCTAAAATTCTCACTTAACATCCTTCTATTGTTCACTAACCCTTAACTTCCCGGTAACCACAACTTTGTTCCTCATCACTATTGTTTTGTCTTTGCAAGAATATCATCTAAAGTGAAATACAGAACACACCACCTCTGCAGACTGCTCTCAGTTCTATAAGGCTTTTGAAATTTGTTTTAGTTATTGAGGATATCAATAGCTCATTAATTTTTTATTGCTGAATCTCACTCCATTGTATAGCTATACCACACTTCATTTATTTATCTCTTGAAAGATATTTAGTTTCCAATTTGAGGGCTATTATAGAGCTGCTATAAATTTTAGTGCAAAGGTTTTTATAGGAATATAAGTTTTTATTTCTCTAAAGTAAATACCTGGGAGAGAGATTGCTAGGTCATATGGTAAATGCAAGCTTTTCTTTATATGAAACTGCCAAACCGATTTCCAGAGTGGCTGTAGCACTTTGCATTTCCATTGGTTGCTAGATGAGTCTTCCTGTTGATTTGGGTCTTCACTAGCACTTTGTTATTGTCAAAATTTTTAAATTAATTTAGCCATTCTAGTAGGTATGTAGTGGTATTTCATTGTAGGTTTTATTAATTTTTTTAAACATAACTTCATTTCAGAAGTCTTAGATTACAGAGACTTATGAAACAGGTCCAAGGGTACCCATGTACCCTCACCCAATTTACCCATTTATTAACATCTTATATTAATCTGGAATATTTTCCACAATTAATGAATGATATTAATACATTATTATTATTAACTAAAGTTCATATTTTATTCAGTTTTCCTCAGTGTTTAGCTAATGTCCTTGTTTGTTCCAGGAGCCCCCCAAAGATACCACGTTTTACTCATCACGACTACATACCTCCTTTTGGTAGTCATATTAATAACTGTCTAATCTTTTTTGACTTTGATAACCTTGAAAGTCTTAAGGAGTACTTGTCAAATATTTTGTAGAATATCCCTTTTTTGAGATTTGTCTGATATTGTCTCATATACTGAAGTTTGGGAAGAAAGACCACAGAGGTTAAGTATCATTCTCATCATATCAACAGTTAATGTGTTAATATTAATATTTATTAATACTGTTAATATTAATATCTGCTTGAGAATATTATTGATATGATGTGACTTTGATCACCTGACTCAGGTGATATCTGTTAAATTATTCCACCATAGAGTTACTCTTTTGTTCCTTTTTCATATTTGCTTTTTCAAAGGAAGTTCCTTTGTCTACCCCATACTTAAGGAGTGAGTAGTTATGCTCCAGGGCTTTATCTCCTTGTGGGCTGAGTAACTGCATAAGTAAATTATTTGGAATTCTTCTGAATGGGAGATTTATTTGTTCTTCCTTATTTGTTTGTTTATTCAATAATTTATATAAGTATGGATTTATGGATATTTATTTTTATATTTTGGGCTATGTAATTCAGAACTACTTTTTTTTTTTTTTCTCTCAATTGTTTCCAGCTTTGGCCATGGGGAGCGCTTTCAGTTGGTTCATTCTGGGTCATTTTGGGTTTTGTTTGTTTTGTTTGCCTAGCACTTCCTTACTTTCTAGCACAAAAAGATGTTTGAAGATCCCTTTGTATATGCCGTACCCCAGTTGTAGAAACAGCAGTTCGTTCAAGGAGACCTGGTTCCTTTTATTGGTGATGGTATTAGAACCAAATTCTTGGTGCTAGGTGTGCTCCCATTGCGACTAAGGTATCATTGTTTCTAGGTCTTCTCAGCTGAGAGAAAGGAATTACTTGTGTGTACACTAACCCATACATAGTGATTCTATGTGTAACCATCCATATCCTTATTAAGTTAAGCATGAATTAAACCGATGCCTTCGGCTCTAATCCATTGTCACATGGATCATTCTATTTTCCTGTTCCCTATCTGCAACTTCTCTCTCTTTAATGGTGAGAAACCTGCCTCTCATCATCTGATATCTATATTGTGTATTTTGAGTTTATATGGATAGTAGTTTCAGAATTATAAATCCGTATACCCATAGGACACAACATTATCAGCTGAAATACGGTGCTTATGTAGTTTCTTTTGCCTTTTGTTGTATGTGCTCCACTCATTTCTAAAGTCACATGGGTCAGCACCTTTTCTCATCACCTTCTTCAGTAAGACTTTTCCATACATTTGTAACAGAGTTAGATTTATTAATATTTAGTCACATTATACAGTCCATCGTGGGATCCTCGAACCCTCTAATTTTTTTTTCTTTGCATCATTTAAGGTTTACTCCATGGGTTTGACAAATCATAGTGTCTTGTATCCTTCACTATAGTACCATACAGACTAGTTTTACTGTCCTAAAATGTCCTCTGAGCTATTAACCTTCTCAGTCGTAAACACTGGCAACCACTGAGCTGTTTACCATCTCACAGTTTACCTTTCCAAGTTGTCATGTGAATGCAATCATAGTACATGTAATCTTTTCAAACTGCCTTATTTCATGCATTAATATAAATTTAAAATTCATGAATAAAGCTACTATAAACATTCACACCCAGGTTTTTGTGTATACTTAAATTTTCAAGTCAGTCGAGTAAATATCTGATGCAGAAATTGCTGGATTGTGCGGTAAGACTATATTTAGCTTCGTAAGAAGCTGCCAAACTGTCTTCCAAAATGGCTTTACCTTTTTGCATTTCCACAAACAATGAATGAAATTCTTGTTGCTCATGTCTTCACCAGCAATTGGTATTGTTAACATTTTGGATTTTAATGACTCCAACATGCATATATTACTCTTAATTTCTCTCTCTTGTCCATTGTGACATTGTTATAATTCATATCACTTCTCCATGTGCTTTAATCACTCAATACATTGTTACTATTATTGATTTAAACAAGCATATCTTTTTGATCCATTAAGCATTTTAAAATTAAGATCATAGTTTCCTTTCATTTATTACTTCACTGACGCTCTTCCTTTGCTTAGATTGATCGGGTCTCTGATATATATCATTTTCCTTCTTCCTGAAGAATGTCTTTTAACATTTGTTAGGCAGGTCTGCTGGTAATGAATCTCCTGTTTCGTTTGAGAAAGTCTTCATTTCTTCTTTACCTTCGAAGGATAATTTTGTTAGGTATAAATTCCAAATTGGTGGATGGTTCCTTTGAACATTTGAAATCTACTTACTCTCTGTTATATTTATTCTGCTTGGTACTATCCGAGCTTCCTGGATTTTTTATTTCATTTTGAAAAGTTCTGGGCCATTACTATTTTAAATATTTTCTCTCCTACTTTTCTCCTTTCTCCTCATTCTGCTATTCCAACGATGTGCATGCTATACCTTTAGAAGCTGTCCTACAGTTCTTGGATGTTCTCTTCTGTTTATATGTTCTTATTTTGCTTTGCTTTTTAAAAAATATTTTTCTCTGCATTTCACCTTGGGAGATTTCTACTGACCTATCTTCAAGCTCACTGACATACCCCTTCATGGTCACTGGCAAGTATATTGATGAGCCCATCAAAGACATGTTTTATTTCTATTACTGCATTTTGCTTTCTAGCATTTTATTTGATTCTTTCTTAGAGTGTCTTTCTCTCTGCTTACATTACTCACTTGTTCTTGCATGCTGTCTACTTTATGTAGTGGAACCTGTTTCATATTCATCATATATATCCTAAATTTACTATCTCATAATTCCAAAATCTGTGTCACACTTGCTTTGTCTCTTCAGACTGGTTTTTTTTTTTTCCCCTTGCTTTTTAGCATGCCTGGTAATTTTTTTTTTTTTGAATGCCAGAAAATGCTGTAAGATCTTAGATACCTTACTTAGCCATTCTAAGTATCTCCATGTTCTTCATCTCTGAAATAATGCTGACATGAAGATTGCTTAAAATCAAGACCCGTGTAGAGGTGAGACTTATGGCAGCCAAGGTGAGGTGCATGATTTGACATTTCTTGGAGGTCTGTCTAGCTGATTTTAGGAAATAGCGAGTTTTCTTTCTTCTTTGGATTTTCACGGCACTCCTTCTGTTTGAGGATGACAGAAATGGAGGGAGTGCTGAGAAAGGAGAATCAAGTCCTGTATACCTGTTGGAAAGTAACTAAGCCTAACTAAGCCTAATGGATACATAGGAAGCACTCCATCAGCCATCATTCCTGAATGTGGAAATTGGTTTTCTCACACTAAGCATCAGGTCATTTCCTAGAGTTGTCAGATTGCATTTAAATCAACATCACTGCCGTTTTCTGTACTAAAGGCAAATGGGACGATAGTCATGATGGGAAATTTGGAGTCAGGAGAAAGCTGATCATATACCACCATTCACTCTAATACTTTAAATCAAACTCATTTAATGAAGAATACACTCACAGGAAAAGATATTTTGCACAAGAAGAGGTTAATAGAGCCTCTTGGAAAACATAGATGACAACATACACATACACCAATCAATTATTTTAATCTCAAACTCTTTAATTGAATAGAAGTAATTTTAACATGTAATTTTGCTCCTCTATATTTCAGTGCAAGGAAAGCTATGGAGTTGTCTGTTTGAGGAAAGTCTATAGAAATAGTTGGTAATTTACTATTAGAGATACAACACGTATACCTTGTGTGTCAGCTTTTCTTAGTATTGAAAGTAGTACCTGGAAAGGCAGAATTATGGCTTCTCAACAATGTCCACATCTTCATCCTTGGATCCTTTGAAAGTGTTACCTTACACACAAAAAGACTTGGCAGATATGAATAAGTTAAGGAGATTGAGATAGTTCCGTAGAGGTGCAAATTGACATGGACATTGAGATTATCCAGAATTCCAGGTGGGTCAAAACTAATCTCCTGGGTTAGTAAAAGCAAAGAAGCTTTCCTGGCCTGTGGTCACAGGGAGACATGATTAGTGAGGGGATGGTCAGAGAGATCCAATATTTCTGGCTTTTAAGGTGGTGAAAGGAGGCTGGTGAGCCAAGAAATGGAGGTAGAAGCTGGAAAAGGTGAGGGAATGAATTTTCCTCCAGAGCCTCTAAAAAGTAACCAACTTGTTGATGATACCTTGATTTTAGCCCAGAGACGAGTGTCAGATTTCCAGTCTACAGAATGGAGAATAAATGTATGCTGTTTCAAGTCAATAAGTTTGTGGCAGTTTGTTATAACAACAAAGAAAACTAACACAGCACTATTTTAGAAACTAGTGATATCATTTGCAATAGTTCTATCACTATTCAAAAAGGAAAGCTTTTGTAGTTCTCCCAGTAAACTGTCCAGATCCTAGTACTGTATTTGACAGATTATCCGCATGACATTAATGTCCTAGAAACAGTTCTGACCACTATTTTAATTCTGACTATTAAAAATCCATTTGAAAAATATCAATCCTGAACTGCATGACAACCTCTCTCTTCATAGATTTAGGAGCACAGACAGAGTAGTTAAAATAATTTTCAATTTTTAGGAGACTAGACAGATCACCAAGACTTCAGATTTGCGGAGTGTAAAAGAATCTGCCTGCCAATGTAGGAGACGCAAGAGGCCCAGGTTCTATCTTTGGGTCAGGAAGACTGCCTGGAGGAGGAAATGACAACCCATTCCAATATTCTTGCCTGGGAAATCCTATGGACAGAGGAGCCTGGTGAGCTACAGTCCATGGGGTTGCAAAGAGTCAGGCATGACTGAGCAACTGAGCACTCACACACAGACACAGACACAGACACAGACACAGACACACACACACACACACACACACACATACTACTCTGCCCTACCTGCAAATCTTTTACATGTTATTATCAGCTTCTCATATGAGTCACTGCATTTCCACATCTTATAGGTCTTATGGGCCACTGAAAAATAAAAGTATAAAGGAACAGGGGCAGCAGTGTATTTTCTGAAGCTAAAGACAACCAGCAAACAATTGGGCCCCTGATCCTATTAATCATAGCAGAGGTCAGAGAAGGATATTTCAGTGTAATTAAAGAAAACTCACAAAATGATAAGAAATATGAAATTCTAGGTTTCTGTAGCATATGAAAAGAAAATTGTCCAACATTTAGCAGTCCAAGGAATGAAAAGTTAGAGGGTACAAGTCATCCAAAACAATCTCTCTTAGCTCTTGGTATGTATGTTGCGTGAATCAATAAAATCTGCTTCAGGGAAAACTCAGCCAATTTAAATAAGAAATAAGCTCATGTGCCCATACATGTCAAATGAGTGAGAGTTTCATTTGTTGTTAATCCCCAAGAAGTTGACATTTTTAAATAATGTATTTCAGCTTTCCAAAGATTTATCTGGGAAGACAGTTAGTCATAGAAGGACCCTAGAATTATCACCAGAATTGTGTAATTTAGATCTGTGATGAAAAATATTCTGTAGGACAGTTTGGCATTATGGAATCCTTAGTATTGTTGCTACAGTTATTGTAATGGAATGATTTTTGCTTAAAAATAGATAAAAGTATATTTGAACTCCGCAGGAAAAGTGACAAAATAACCAACAATTATTTTCCCCAGAATGCAGTAACTGAAAACATGAAAGCTTAAGTTTTTACAGCAAGTGAAAAAAATCTTTCTTTCTTGGGGGCACATAGGCAGTTTATTCTCAATTTTGCACTGCATCATTTGGGAAATTTTAACTTTTCTTCTCTGATTTTAGCCTGATTTTGAGTCTGCTGCTGCTGCTAAGTCGCTTCAGTTGTGTCCAACTCTGTGCAACACCATAGATGGAAGCCCACCAGGCTCCCCTGTCCCTGGGATTCTCCAGGCAAGAACACTGGAGTGGGTTGCCATTTTCTTCTCCAATGCATGAAAGTGAAAAGTGAAAGGGGAGTCGCTCAGTTGTGTCCAACTCTTAGCAACCCCATGGACTACAGCTTACCAGGCTCCTCCATCCATGGGATTTTCCAGGCAAGAGTACTGGAGTGGAGTGCCATTGCCTAGATGCATGTAATATTCCTGAGTACTGTCAGATAATTGTACGTTAAACAGAATGAATTCAGCGAATCTCAGTTCAGTTCAGCTGCTCAGTCATGTTGGGCTCTTTGGGACCTCATGGACTGCAGCACACCAGGCTTCCCTGTCCATCACCAACTCCTAGAGCTTCCTCAAACTCATGTCTATTGAGTCAGTGATGCCATCCAACCATGTCATCTTCTGTTGTCCCCTTCTCCTCCTGCCTTCAATCTTTCCCAGCATCAGGGTCTTTTCCAATGGGTCAGTTCTTTGCATCAGGTGGGCCAAAGTACTGGAGCTTCAGCTTCAGCATCAGTCCTTCCAATGAATATTCAGGAAATCAGTCCTAAAGGAAATCTGAGAATCTAGGATAGTTTGAACCTTTTACTGGATAATGAAAACTAAATTGTTTTAGAGAATTCATGCTAAAGATAAATAGAATCCAGTAAATCTAATACTCCATCTCCATGCTGTGCTGCTTGGCTTAATCCAAAATGAATTATGTGGACACACCTTGAAAAAAATAGAAGGAAATGCAGGTCAGAGAATGACACCTGTCAGAAATTAGATTATCTGACCTGGAGTGGGCAGCAACAAGAACAAGATTGTCAACAATAACACCAATTAGAAAGTTTTGACCACCTCTCTTCTCAATGAAATCATGATTAATTCAGATGGAGTGACCAGATATTGGCTGAAGTTATTATGATCCCTGAGGAAAACACTCTTCCTTCTTTGCCACCTTTAGCAGTGTACAGAATTTGGAAATATTTCTTTTCAAGAATCTACATCTGGGCTACAGAGGTTTGCAACAACCATATATATATTTGTAAATAAAAGATAAATTCCAGAGAGCATTCCTTTTGGTATTTAGTGACTGCAAAGTGAACACTTTTTCAGAGAAATGCAAACTTTTTTTTCATGCCTGGCTAATAGCAATAGACATTTATTATGCACAAGATTGTGTTGTCATCTCTTAATAAATACTAACTACTTGTTACAACAGCACTATGAGGTAACCATTGTTATCTCATTTTTCAGATGCAGAAGCTGCAGCTCAAATGATTGGCATTTGCCCAAGGTCATGCATGTTAATATATAGTAGAGCCAGTAGGTGTGACTCTAAATATTCTCTGTCTCAGTTACAACAGGGAACTACTTCTGTGAGCTGGGGTGGAGATGGGGGACTTGTTGGCCTTATATTAATACTGCATCCATTTCCTCTCAGCTGCAGAGCTGTAGTCATTATCCACAGCCAGGAAACCCACCCAAGCTAAAAAGTAAGTTATGTGAAATGTTGATGTCATTAACAAATCAACATGGAACTCCTGGGAGCTGAATGGATGCAGACAGTCAAACGTCCTACATGTCCTCTTTTTAATAGCAGCATAGCAGTGAGTAGTTTGATGGTAAGTAAATGGAAGCTTTTCATTTCCTTTATTTATGCAATAATTTGATAAACATTAGTATAGAGTTACTGTGTACCTGGAAATATTCTAGGTTCTAAAGATCCATTGGTGGCTGAGAAACGTATCCTACCTTCAGAAAGCTCAATATCTAATGAGGAAGCCAGGGAAATGGGTAGTTTACGAACATGCACAGTAAGTGCTCTGCTATACTAAAGCAGGATTCTCTGAGCACGTGTACAAGGATTGCCTCCTCCAATCTGGAGGACGAGAAAGGCTTCTCAAACAAGGTAAAATTATCACAATGTCTGGTATTTTAAAGTTCTCAGTAAAAACAGACAGAAATGGCAATTAATAAAAGAGATTCAATTAGATTTTTGGAGAAGAATACTTTTGTATGTTTTACAAGCATGGATAAAACCTTGGATTAGTGAAATCAACAGACTGAACTCCATGAGCTCTTCAAGAGAAAGGACTATCTTAGACAAATTTATACTGTCAGTACCTGGTATAACACCAAGAACCCAATAGGCATCTAACAAAAGGTTACTGAACTGAATCTGACAAAGTGTTTTAGTGGTCTTGTTTGACTGAAGCACCATGTTTAAGAAAGATATGATCACTAGAGAAGAAGAAAAGAACAGTTAAAAGATGATTGAGATCTATGTATGAAGTCTTGACCCCTAATTAAAATTTCTGAGTTTTTCTGCAGACCTGCTTCTGTAAAAATGGACTTGTTCTTGAGTCTGATCTGCTTCATCAAAAGTTCTCTTGGAGAATGTTAAAAACCATGAGTTGTGAGGAGCAACCAATCTATGCTTCTCATCTTGGTTAAAGAAGGCAGGATAAGATTGCCCTAATTTAAAAAGTTAAGAATCACCTGCTTCCAAGTCTAGCTTAAGGATGAAAACTTAAGCTAGACAGTAGAATTAAATTTGAAGTGAACTTTAAAAAATAATAACAATGGAAATATGTCAACATTCCTACTCAGTCTCAGTTGAATCACATGCTTCCTTTCCTGCTCTCCAACTCTTCTACCACTGGGAGATTTGGGAGTGGAATTGGGAAAACAGGGAAGAGGGCAGGTTTGAAAGGTGAGATGGTATCATAAGAAAAGACTACAGAATTGTTGCAGAACTTAATCTCCACTAAAGAACAGAAATAGTACACTGCCCAATACTTCCTACCCCACAACTTACCACCAGCAGACATGAACAGATGTTAAGAAGAAAACTCTTGACAGTAGGTTAAATCCCAGAACTCCAAAAATGGAGGCCATGCTCTTGTTGCAAGTTTTTATATAAAAGGTCATTTTGGGGGGAAGAGAATATACACCAGAAGTAGTTGTAGTGTTTTTTCTGCCTGTTTTTCATACTATGTATTGTTTCCAAAATCACTCATTTTTTTGAGAAAAAGAACAACTGAGTTTGATTAAAAACAAATCTAGCTATATTAAATTATCACTTGAACTAAGTCCAATATGCTAGGGGAAATAAACCATTTTAACAAGAATTTAAATCATATTGTCTAACATTAATGTAGCTGAAGAACCACCACATATTTCAGTATGGGGGAATCATGCTAAATGGGAAATGTATCAGGAAAGACTCTGCTGGTTGGAGAGAGGTTTCATGTCTACACTTCCTTTACGACGGGCTTTCATGTTTCACAAGCTAATATGGATACATGCCATACCTGTCAGATCTGCAGCATTAAGATCTTATAGGAAAATGTTACAGTTTCAGAGCTGGGCATAAGCTAGAAATCAACAGGTGCTGCGAATGTTTGCTAAACTGATCTGCATCAGAATTCTTGTTGTTCATTGTTCAGTTGCTCAGTCATGTCCAACTCTTTTTGACACAATGATCTGCAGCACACCAGGCTCTCTGTGCTTCACTATTTCCCAGAGTTTGCTCAAACTCAATTCATTCAGTCAGTGATTCAATTCAATTTATCCAACCATCTCATTCTCTGTCGCCCTCTTCTCTTGCCCTAGATCTTTCCCAGCATCAGAGTCTTCCAGTGAATTAGCTCTTCACATCAGGTGGCCAAAGTATTGGAGCTTCAGCATCAGTCCTTCCAATGTATATTCAATGTTGATTTCCTTTATGATTGAGAGGTTTAGTCTCCTTGCTGTTCAAGGGACTCTCAAGAGTCTTCTCCAACACCACAGTTCAAAAGCATCAGTTCTTCTGCACTCAGCCTTCTTTACAGTCCAACTCTCACATCCATACATGACTACTGGAAAATCCATAGCTTTGACTAGACAGACTTTTGTTGGCAAAGTGATGTCTCTGCTTTTTAATACACTGTCTATGTTTGTCATAACATCAGAGTAAACACAGAAATGAAGGATATGTATTTAGAATTACTGACAGCAATTTGACAGTTATTTTGCATCTTTGCATGTCACAATTTTTTAAAAAGCTAGGATTAACTTAGTGTATCTTTGCTTTAAATTTCACTTTCTGGTCATTATTTTTTAGTATATTTTACAAAGTTATCCTTGGGATATTGGAATCTGTTTTAAATTTCATTTCCTGGTCTTTAATTTTTACTTTATTTTCCAAAGTTATCAGTCCTTAAGAAAGTGGATTTTTTTTCTAAAAAGTCCTTCTACCTATAGTTTGAGAACTTTCCTGGATTAGGGCTCATGCTGAGATGACCCCAGGGGCAACCTGGGGCATGTGAAGGTAGAAAGAAGGGGTCAGTGTACACAGTTGCAAGTTCATCTTTCCTTGCTCTGGAGAAGCAACACACTGTTAATCTGTTTTAAATATTGTGTGTCTGCAGGATAGAAGATTGTTACAATGAGAGTTACAGTAAGATTTATGCTAAGAAGGAGAAAAAGAAGTCATATACCTGAAGGACTAATGCAGAAGCTGAAGCTCCAACACTTTGGCCACCTGATGCAAAAAACTGACTCACTGGAAGAAAAAACCCTGATGCTGGGAAAGATTGAAGGCAGGAAGAGAAGAGGATGACAGAGGATGAGATGGTTGGAGGGCACCACCGACTCAGAGGACATGAGTTTGAGTAAGTTCTGGGATTTGGTGATGGACAGGGAAGCCTGGTGTGCTGCAGTCCATGGGATCACAAAGAGTTGGACATGACTGAGCAACTGAACTGAACTGAACTGATGCCTATAATAGCTCCCTCTAAACAGAGAGATAATTTATGTTGCTTTTATATCTGTATACTTTTCTCTGTCCCCTAACATGTTTTCAGGGATGGGAGTTCAGCCTAAAATATGTGATCAGGTTGGAGGAGAAAATAATTTCAAAGTTTCTATCTGTGTTTTGTGCTGTGGATGCACCAAGGAGTTGTCCTTGTTTAACAGACCTTCGGAATTCAGTTTGGGTTTGGGATAGAAATTTAAAATGATCTTTATGAGACATGTTGGAAATTAGAAGGCTTTTGAAGACTAAGGTCATGATGGAGAAAGAAAGAGAGTTCGAGGAAGATAACCTAGAAATGGGAGAAATTCCTGATGACAGAAAGGTTGTGGATTTTAGGACAGTACTGCTTAGTATTTTATTTTAAGGTGCTATCCAAGCTATACTATTAATATTACAGGCAGGAATTTCCTTCCATTAGCCCAAATCTTTTGTAAAAGTCCCATTTCCCCCAATTGTTGTGTATTAATAGAGTTTGGGGATAGGAAGGAATGGAGTGGATGTGTTACGTGTTTGTTCAAAAAGGAGTATTGGGTAAAATATCAACTCTGAGGCAAGTTCACCGTTCCAAGGGCAGCGGTGGCAGGAGCAGAGATGCAGAACAGATATGGAGACTCCAACAGAGTCAGACAAGTTGATGAGAAATGCCCAGAGTGTCAAAGTGCTGCTTCTGCCTCTGCCCTGGCCATCACCTCACAAAGATATTTTGTGGATGGGGACTGGATTTCTCACTGAACTTCAAATAGGAGCTCAAAGCATTCATTTCACATGTGACAGGAAGCATGAGATGATAATGCTGAGGGCTCTGGGGAGAGGAAAGCAGAACATAAATGGAGCTAGAAATTATCACGCTGAGTGAAGTAAGCAAAGATAAATATATGATGTCGTTTACATGTGGAATAAAAAAAGAGTACATGAACTTATCTACAAACAGACATTGAGTAACATATGTAGAAAACAAACTTACAGTTACTAGAAGATACAGGGGAAGGAGGAAGGATAACTTGAAAGACTGAGATTGACATATACACACTACTATACATAAAATAGACAACTAATATGGACCTACTATATGGCACAGGGAACTCTACTCAACACTCTCTAATGACATATATGGGGAAAGAACCTAAAAATGAGTGGATATATGTGAATGTATAACTGAAACACTTTGCTGTACACCTGAAACTAACAACGCTGTTAATCAACTATACTCCAAAAAACTTGTTTTTAAAAAAGAACCTGCAGCTGCTGCTAAGTCACTTCAGTCATGTCCGACTCTGTATGAATCCATAGATGGCAGCCCACCAGGCTCCCCCATCCCTGGGATTCTCCAGGCAAGAACATTGGAGTGGGTTACCATTTTCTCCTCCACTGCATGAAAGTGAAAAGTGAAAGTGAAGTCGCTCAGCTGTGTCCAACTCTTAGCGACACCATGGACTACAGCCCACCAGGCTCCTCCGTCCATGGGATTTTCCAGGCAAGAGTACTGGAGTGGGGTGCCATTAGTGGTCCCAAAGCTTGTCAAGAACTTTCTATGTGCAAAGTGTAAGAACTTCATTTGGCATCTCATTTACTCTTTAACAAGGCCTCAGTAGTTGAATTCTATCAGTATTGCATCTTATGAGTTTAGCAAAGCTAAAAACGCAATAGTGACAAACTGAAAATCACTGATTGATTAAAGATAAAGATAAAACAGAAATGCAAAGATTATAAGTTAAACAAATAGAATACAACAGTAAGTGTCAGGGTCAAGTCTGACAGAAGCCCAGAAGCTTTGCTAGAAACTTATTCTTTTACAAGAGAGCAGAGAAGGATCCAACAGCATATTCTTGAAGAATTTAAATATACACCTGGCAAATTAATCTTAAATGACAACTTTCTTTCCTGACAACTTAAGTAGAAATGTTTCTGTTTAATCTGAGTGGCCAAGTTGAATTTTCTGTCCTCATTCTCTTTTACCTTCTTCTATTGCAAAATAAGAATAAAGGTGTGTTTCTCTAGCTGATTATTCCCATTAGAAAAAACATTCTGTAACAGTAAAAGTACCAGCTAAACACAGCTCTTTGTGGATAGATTAGCCTTATCTTGAGACTGACACCTCCATATATGTACTTTCCAGTCTCTCCAGTTTGGAGTAAACAATACCATGTGTGAATTCAGTAGGGTAGGCAATCAGTCAAAAGAAATTTGTTCTCTTTGAAAGGTTTCCCACTGAGAGTTGAGTACCAGTGCCACACCTTGTCTTACATCAAGGCATGAAACACTATCCCATCATCCTGGCAATCCCTGATGTCACCCAGGGAAACATTCTTTCCTAGTATTTCTTGAATCATGATTCACTTATATTCATCTAGTTAATATGTGGCTTAATTATTTCCCAGACTCAGAAATGATGAGTTTGAGTCATTATTTCTTCCAGTTTATACTTAAAATTTTTTCATAGACATATAATACAATTGAGACCTTAAATATATCTTGTGAAATCTCTTTGATTACCCAGATGAGGAAACTGAGGTTTGGTTCCTGGTGCATAGCAGTTTTTATTGAACCATTTGATAGAACAAACTTACTTTTGGGTCATACGGCAGACTTGTGGGAAGAAATCCATTCTGGAAACATCTTGCTCATGGCCCTTTGTACTACATCGTCATCTTCCATCAACCTAAACACACATCTCTCAGTTACTCTGCAACTGCTCACAAAGAGGGAAATTCCAAGTATAAAGAGATAAGAGTCAATGGGGGAGGCTTGGTTTCTAAACAATTAGATTCTGCAGCTATCTCAAGGCAATTGATGGGGACCCTATTTAAAAGAATGCTAAGCGAGCAAAGTAGAGCCAACTGAGAGCACTTCCTCCTTATGCTACTCTGTTTCTGTCTCTGTTTTCCTTTCCTGAGTAGCAACCTAAAAGCTACAGGTGGAAAGACGCATCAGGCAGAGAGCAGCAAGCAGCAGAGCTGATAGAAAGCAGTGTCTGGAAACAGTAACTATCATCAATGTACCGGCCTTGGCAATAGTTTCAAGGGACATGTTAGACTTAAGCAGAGGCCAAAGGCAAAGTAACTGCAGCCTAGTATTCCTGTGATGACTTGGAAACATCACTGAAACAATGTAACTCTTTCAAGAAGGGAGCCTATGAGAAAGACTTTTCCATCTTATCTCAAACCTGGGACATCAGGCCCTTCCACTGCAATGCAAATGGTTTCTGTCTACTCCAAAGGGAAACTTAATAGAGTAAGCCAGTAGTCAGTTCAGTTCAATTCAGTCGCTCAGTGTGTCCGACTCTTTACGACCCCATGTCGCAGCACACCAGGCCTCTTTAGTGTTCATTTTACCTATGTGCCAAAAAGATTTTTTCTTTACTCTTTAAAATCCAGTACATTTAGTAGACTTCTATTGGTTCTTCTCTATTATTTTCAGGTTCATGTTGAATTCTATCCATCATATTAAATATAGTGGGGGGAGATAGTTTTCATTTTCCTTTCCAATCTGTATTCATTTGATTTATTCCTATTGCCTTATTGCACTGAATAAGGCATCAAGTATAGTGTTAAATAGAAGTTACAGTAGAATTCTTGGTTTGTTCTCAACCTTCAATAGGAAATATTTGGCTTATTATCATTAAGGATGATCTTATTTAGCAGTAGGTTTTTGTAGGTACTCTTTCCCGGGTTGAGAAAGATTTCTTCTACTCCTGTTCAGCTAAGAGTTTGTGTCAAGAGGGAGGGGATGTTGAAATATATCAATGTTTTTCTCTGTTTATTGAGATGAACAAATAATTTTGGATTGGGCACTGGACATTGGGAACATGATGCTTCCAAGTGTCTGGATTTTGTTCAGTTCAGTTCAGTCACTCAGTCATGTCCAACTCTTTGAGATCCCATGAATCGCAGCACGCCAGGCCTCCCTGTTCATCACCAACTCCCGGAGTTCACTCACTCACATCCATCGAGGCAGTGATGTCATCCAGTCATTTCATCCTCAGTCGTCACCTTCTCCTCCTGCCCCCAATCCCTCCCAGAATCAGAGTCTTTTCCAATGAGTCAGCTCTTCACATGAGCTGGCCAAAGTACTGGAGTTTCAGCTTTAGCATCATTCCTTCCAAAGAAATCCCAGGGCTGATCTCCTTCAGAATGGACTGGTTGGATCTCCTTGCAGTCCAAGGGACTCTCAAGAGTCTTCTCCAACACCACAGTTCAAAAGCATCAATTCTTCAGCACTCAGCTTTCTTCACAGTCCAACTCTC
>SJYC01038293.1:0-25886 GCA_006408675.1 Madoqua kirkii
AGGATTTTCCACAGATTGTTGTGATCTACACAGTCAAAGGCTTTAGTATAGTCAATGGAATAACATATATGTTTTTCTGGAGTTCTCTTGTTTTTTCTATGATCCAACAAATGTTGGCAATCTGATCTCTTATTCCTGTGCTTTTTCTAAATCTAGCTTGTACACCTGGAAGTTCTCAGTCCATGTACTCTTGAAGGCTAGCTTGAAGAATTTTGAGCATTACTTTGCTAGCATGTGAAATGAGTGCAACTGTGCAGTAGTTTGAACATTTTTTGGCATTGGCCTTTGGGATTGAAATGAAAACTGATCATTTCCAGTCCTGTGGCCACTGCTGAGTTTTCCAAATTTGCTACCTATTGAGTGCAGCACTTTAACAGCATCATTTTTGGATTTAAAATAGCTCAGCTGGAATCCCATCACTTCCATCAGTGATGCTTCCTAAGGCCCACTTGACTTTGCACTCCAGGATGTCTGGCTCTAGGTGAGTGATCACACTATCATAGTTATCTGATTGTTAAGATCTTTTTTGTACGGTTCTTCTGTGTATTCTTGCCACCTCTTCTTAAAATCTTCTGCTTCTGTTAGCTTCACACTGTTTCTGTCCTTTATTGTGCCCATCTTTGCATGAAACATTCCCTTGGTATCTCTAATTTTCTTGAAGAGATCACTAGTCTTTCCCATTCTATTATTTACCTGTTTCTTTGCATTGGTCACATAGGAAGGCTTTCTTATCTCTCTTTGCTATTCTTTGGAACTCTGCATTCAGATGGGTATATCTTTCCTTTCCTCCTTTGCCTTTTGCTTCTCTTCTTTTCTCAGCTATTTGTAAGGCCTCCTCAAATAATCATTTTGTCTTTTTGAGTTTCTTTTTCTTCGGGATGGTTTTGATCACTGCCTCCTGTGCAATGTTACAAACCTCCATCTATAGTTCTTTGGGCACTCTATCAGCTCTAATTCCTTGAATCTGTTTGTCACTTACATAATCATAAGAGATTTGATTTAGGTTATACCTGAATGACCTAGTGACTTTCCCTACTTTATTCAATTTAATTCTGACTTTTGCAATAAGGAGTTTATGATTTGAGCCACAGTCAGCTCCCAGTCTTGTTTTTGCTGACTGTACAGAGCTCTTCCATCTTTGGCTGCAAAGGATATAATCAATGTGATTTCGGCATTGACCATCTGGTGATGTCCATATGTAGAGTGATCTCTTGTGTTGTTGGAAGAGGGTGTTTGCTATTACTAGCATTTCTCTTGGCAAAAGTGTTAGCTTTTGACCTGCTTCACTTTGTACCCCAAGTCCAAACTTGCCTGTTACTCCAGGTATCTCTTGACTTCCTACATTTGCATTCCAGTCCCCTGTGATGAAAAATACATCTTTTTTTTGGTGTTAGTTGTAGAAAGTCCTTTAGGTCTTCATAGAAAACAATTGCATAATTGTATCTAATCTACTATTTAACATGTTCATAGGGCTTTTTTCCCCTAAAATTCAGTGACTATACTCATTTCCACAATTTCTATTTAATTCTTCACAAAATCTTTCTGTCCTGAGATTTTCTTCTTGACTGTTTTATTCCTTCTTTCATCTTTACCAACAATTAAACTATTTAGACCTCATATGAGGTCTCTTTTTGAAATGTATTTTTTAATTGGAGGAAAATTGCTTTACAATATTGTATTTGTTTCTGCTGTGCAATGATGTAAATCTGCCATAATTATATGTGTATCTCTTCCTTCTTGAAATGTTTAAAATTTTCAATTCTTGAGTTGCAAATGCTCCCCCCTCTTTTTTTTTTTTCATTTGCTATTTATTCTTCAGAGTGGTTTAGTTCCTTGACTGTTTGCTATGTCTGTGAGATCAACACTGCATTTGGTGGTCAGTTCACGTGCTTTGGCCTGTGGACATTTCTCTCTGCCATCATTTCATCTATTTTTGCTTTACCTCACCTAGATTCCAGGGATGCACCAGTTTTACATGAATTTTTATGTGAAAAGCCCAAGCTTACCAATTATTCCTCATTATTGTTGTTTAGTTGCTCAGTCATGGCTGACTCTTTGTGACCCCTGGACTGCAGTCCTCCAGACTCCATGGAATTCTAGTAATAGACCAGCCATTCAGAAAATCAGAAACAGTTGATTTCAGGTTTGGTAGTTCCCGCATGCAAAGGATTTGAGTCTGTACCCCTCTCTTACTGCCACACATGAAGGACTGAACCCCAGCAACAGCCATTGAGGCTGTGCTCTAACCACTAGTCAATTATTAGATTTCGCTCCCACAAACTATGCTTCTTTTGAGATCCTTGGTTTTTTTTTTTTTGAAGGTTTCTCTCTCTTAGTTTACTGCTTGGCTATGTATCTAAGAATTTTAAGACTTAGTTAATTAAAAATCCCAGCTCATTCAGTTATAAACAAAAAACTGTTTATTTTTTCAGTGTGTGTGTATGCATGCATGCTCAGCTGAATCAGACTCTTTGAGACCTTATGGACTGTAGCCCGTCAGGCTCCTCTGTTCATGGGATTCTTCAGGCAAGAATACTGGAGTGGACTGCCATTCCATTCTCCAGGGGATCTTTCCAGCCCAGAGATCGAACCTGTGTCTGCAGTGTCTACTGCAATGCAGGTGGATATTTTTACCATTGTACCTCAGTAACTGCCACCAACTGTGTTCTAGCTAGTCCTCTTTCCCACTAGGACCCTTGGCAACTCCTTGCCCAGATGCCATCACTTTTCAAATAAAAAACTCTCATTTTGGCTAATTCTAAATATTTCCATTGTAGAATTATAATCTCCCATCACACGTAAAACTCTCACTGACTCACGAAGTCCGCCAGACACATCTCTTCCCAATTCCAAGTGTACTGACATCTGTTGGAGCTTAAAATAGGCCATGATCTGAGTATTTACACTATGATAATCATCAAACACTGCAAATCACACTCACCTTCCACCCACTGCCTTCCAGAGAACCAGTTGCTAAACATTCACCAGCACACCACTACCCTTTCTTTTGAGGCAAATGTGTGGCTCCAGTGTGCTGCAATGTATACCTCTGGGGGTGGGGGGGTGGGGGAGTGGGAAGGAAGAAGGGTCATGCCTCATCCCTAATTCACCTCCTCTGGATAACATCGTGCTATTGCTATTGGAGGATGTCTGTCACAATTAACTGTATTCCTCTGTGCTATAATTTGCTTCTTATGGGAAAGGACTGATACTGAAGCTGAAGTTCCAATACTTTGGCCACCTGATGTGAAGGGCTGACCATTGGAAAAGACTCTGATGTAGAAAAGATTGAAGGTGGGAGGAGAACAGGATGACAGAAGATGAGATGGCTGCAAGGCATCACCACCTCAATGGACATGAATCTGAGCAAATTCCAGGAGATAGTGAAGGACAGGGAATCCTGGTGTGCTGCAGTCCATGGGGGTCAAAAAGAGTTGGACACCACTTAGTGACTGAACAGCAACATGGGGACTCTGACACTTGTGGTCATGAATCTACGATCCCATTTCCATTGATTATCACTACTGACCCAGGCCTTTGTCTAGATCTCAGGAGAGTGAGATCTAACATGTCCTAGTGACAAGAAACAATCCCAAATAGCTGTTCCCTGGGTACTGTTGGACTCTGAGAATGGGTGCCACATTTCAGCAGATCCTCAGCTGATTGCCTTGCACCTGCATCCTTCTGCTACATATGTCTCTTTGCCCCATGATGGAGAGACCCTGATAAGCATGTGACCATCATATTTATGGACCTCTTGCACCTAAGACCTGGGTCCACAGACTCAAGTAAGATGTATCTTCTCTCCTTTTAACCAAGAATTTCAGGAGGCAGTCTTTTTTTAATTATTATTAATGAATATATATATATATATAATATATATACTTTTAATTATTATTATTGAATATATATTATATATATAATAATTATATATTATTGAATATATATATATATATATATATACACACACACACATGTTCTTTTTTGATATGACTTATTATAGGATACTGAATATAGTTCTCTGTGCTGTATAATAGGCCCTTGTTGTTTATCCAGTCTATGTATAATGGTTGCATCTGCTAGTCCCAACCTTCCAATGTAACGCTCCCCTCTGCCTCCCACCCCCACTCTTGGTATATACAAATCAGGAGCAGTCTTTATAGCTGTGCGTTCTGGCCTTACTCAGGCCTTACTGATCTCCAAATACAAAGCAAGCTTTCATGTCCCCTTCTTGCAGATACCAGAGGATTTATACTGCAAGTCTTGAGTCTGTTCACACTGTTTTCACATCTGAGGGCAAACTTTCAGTCTCAGGACAAGAACTAGATTTTCTTTAAAAAAACCAATCAGACTTTGAAGAATGTTGTCACTTTGTTTTCCATCTAGAGCTACCATCATGTCTTATGTTGATATCTCTGTTACATGTAATCTAGCAGTTAATCTCATTTCAACAAGAGGCATTGGACTTTGCATCAGCTCAGTCTCAGGAGAGGAAGTGAAATTTGACTTCTACTTTCCTGAATTCTATGTTGTTTGGAGCCACCAACACCCAAGGCCAGGGCCGGCGGGGAGGAGCAACCCAAGGAGCCGAGACTGCGCAGGCGCAGGAGGGCCTAGAGGAGCTATCCCACATTGAAGGTCAGGAACGGCTGCAGTAAGGAGATACCCCTCATCCAAGGTAAGGAGCAACAGCTGTGCTTTGCTGGAACAAGGGTGAAGAGATATCCCACGCCCAAGGTAAGAGAAACCCAAGTAAGATGGTACGTGTTGCAAGAGGGCATCAGAGGGCAGACACACTGAAATCATACTCACAGAAAACTAGTCAATCTAATCACACTAGGACCACAGCCTTGTCTAACTCAATGAAACCAAGCCATGCCTGCAGGGCAACCCAAGACGTGCGGGTCATGGTGGAGAGGGCTGACAGAACTTGGTCCACTGGAGAAGGGAATGGCAAGCCACTTCAGTATTGTTGCATTGAGAACCCCATGAACAGTATGAAAAGGCAAAATGATAGGATACCAAAAGAGGAACTCCCCAGGTCAGTAGGTGCCCAATATGCTACTGGAGGTCAGTGGAGAAATAACTCCAGAAAGAATGAAAGGATGGAGCCAAAGCAAAAACAATACCCAGTTGTGGATGTGACTGGTGATAGAAGCAAGATCTGATGCTGTAAAGAGCAATACTGCATAGGAACCTGGAATGTCAGGTCATAAATCAAGGCAAATGGGAAGTGGTCAAACAAGAGATGGCAAGGGTGAACGTCGACATTCTAGGAATCAGTGAATTAAAATGGACTGGAATGGGTGAATTTAACTCAGATGACCATTATATTCACTACTGCAGGGAGGAATCACTAAGAAGAAATGCAGTAGCCATCATGGTCAACAAAAGAGTTTGAAATTCAGTACTTGGATGCAATCCCAAAAACGACAGAATGATCTCTGTTCATCTCCAAGGAAAATCATTTAATATCACAGTTATCAAGGTCTATGTCCAAACTGTAATGCTGAAGAACCTGAAGTTGAACAGTTATATGAAGACCTACAAGACCTTTTAGAACTAACACCCAAAAAAGATGTCCTTTTCATTATAGGGGACTGGAATGCAAAACTAGGAAGTCAAGAAACACCTGGAGTAACAGGCAAAATTGGCCTTGGGATGCATAATGAAGCAGGGCAAAGGCTAATAGAGTTTTGCCAAGAAAATGCACTGGTCATACCAAACACTTTCTTCCAACAACACAAGAGAAGACTCTATACATGGACATCAGCAGATGGTCAACACTGAAATCAGACTGATTATATTCTATGCAGCCAAAGATGGAGAAGCTCTATACAGTCAACAAAAACAAGACCAGGAGCTAACTATGGCTCAGATAATGAACTCCTTATTACCAAATTCAGACTTAAATTGAAGAAAGTAGGAAAACTGCTAGACCATTCAGGTATGACCTAAATCAAATCCCTTATGATTATACAGTGGAAATAAGAAATAGATTTAAGGGCCTAGATCTGATAGATAGAGTGCCTGATGAACTATGGAATGAGGTTTGTGACATTGTATGAGAGACAGGGATCAAGACCATCCCCATGGGAAAAAATTGCAAAAAAACAAAATGGCTGTCTTGGGAGGCCTTACAAATAGCTGTGAAAAGAAGAGAGGTGAAAAGCAAAGGAGGAAAGGAAAGATATAAGCATCTGAGTACAGAGTTCCAAAGAATTCCAAGAAGAGATAAGAAAGCCTTCTTCAGTGATCAATGTAAAGAAATAGAGGAAAAGAACAGAATGGAAAAGACTAGAGATCTCTTTAAGAAAATTAGAGATACCAAGGGAACATTTCATGCAAAGATGGGCTCAATAAAGGACAGAAATGGTCTGGACCTAACAGAAGCAGAAGATATTAAGAAGAGGTGGCAGGATACATGGAAGAACTGTAAAAAATAAATCCTCACAACCCAGATAATCATGATAATGTGATCACTAGTCTAGAGCCAGATATCTTTGTATGTGAAGTCAAGTGGACCTTAGAAAGCATCACTATGAACAAAGCTAGTGGAGGTGATGGAATTCCAGTTGAGCTATTTCAAATCCTGAAAGATGATGCTCTGAAAGTGCTGTGCTCAACATGCCAGCAAATTTGAAAAACTCAGCAGTGGCCACAGGACTGGAAAAGGTCAGTTTTCATTCCAGTTCCAAAGAAAGGCAATGCCAAAGAATGCTCAAACTACCGTACAATCGCACTCATCTCACATGCTAGCAGAGTAATGCTCAAAATTCTCCAAGCCAGGCTTCAGCAGTACATGAACTGTGAACTCCCTGATGTTCAAGCTGGTTTTAGAAAAGGCAGAGGAACCAGAGATCAAATTGCCAACATCCGCTGGATCATGGAAAAAGCAAGAGAGTTCCAGAAAAACATCTACTTCTGCTTTATTGACTATGCCAAGGCCTTTGACTGTGTGGATCACGATAAACTGTGGAAAATTCTGAAAGAGATGGGAATTCCAGACCACCTAACCTGCCTCTTGAGAAATCTGTATGCAAGTCAGGAAGCAACAGTTAGAAGTGGACATGGAACAACAGACTAGTTCCAACTAGGAAAAGGAGTACGTCAAGGCTGTATATTGTCACCCTGCTCATTTAACTTCTATGTAGAGTACATCATGAGAAACGCTGAACTGGAAGAAACACAAGCTGGAATCAAGATTGCTGGGAGAAATATCAATAACTTCAGATATGCAGATGACACCACCGTTATGGCAGAAAGTGAAGAGGAGCTAAAAAGCCTCTTGATGAAAGTGAAAGAGGAGAGTTAAAAAGTTAGCTTAAAATTCAACATTCAGAAAACAAAGATCATGGCATCCGGTCCCATCACTTCATGGGAAATAGATGGGGAAACAGTGTCAGACTTTATTTTGGGGGGCTCCAAAATCCCTGAAGATGGTAACTGCAGCCATGAAATTAAAAGACATTTACTCCTTGGAAGAAAAGTTATGACCAACCTAGATAGCATATTCAAAAGCAGAGACATTACTTTGCCGACTAAGGTCCATCTAGTCAAGGCTATGTTTTTTTCCAGTGGTCATGTATGGATGTGAGAGTTGGACTTGAAGAAGGCAGAGTGCCAAAGAATTGATGCTTTTGAAGTGTGCTGTTGGAGAAGACTCTTGAGAGACCCTTGGACTGCAAGGAGATCCAACCAGTCCATTCTGAAGGAGATCAGCCCTGGGATTTCTTTGGAAGGAATGATGCTGAAGCTGAAACTCCAGTACTTTGGCCACCTGAGGCGAAGAGTTGACTCATTGGAAAAGACTGATGCTGGTAGGGATTCGGGGCAGGAGGAGAAGGGGACGACCGGGGATGAGATGGCTGGAGGGAATCTTGGACTCGATGGACGTGAGTCTGAATGAACTCCGAGAGATGATGATGAACAAGGAGGCCTGGCGTGCTGTGATTCATGGAGTCGCAAAGAGTCAGACACTACTGAGCGACTGAACTGAACTCAACTCAACCCAACTCAATCTTTATACCAAGGCTTTTAGTACCTTACTTTTATGATTAAAAAATAAATAAATGCAATGACATAATTTTATTGCACCCTTGCTGACAGAGGTTGGAAGAAGGCAGCCTAGAAGTATTCTGCATCTGGGAAAACAGATATAATATTGTAATTTTTAAACAAGATATTGTATATATAATCAAACGTTGGTTGCAATATCTTGGCCAATAAGAAAGTAAGCAGATTTTTCTATCTCAAGTTATGTAGCATAAAGAGGAGAAGGCAATGGCACTCCACTTCAGTACTCTTGCCTGGAAAATCCCATGGACGGAGGAGCCTGGTGGGCTGCAGTCCATGGGGTCACTGAGAGTTGGACACGACTCAGTGACTTCACTTTCACTTTTCACTTTCATGCATTGGAGAAGGAAATGGCGACCCACTCCAGTGTTCTTGCCTGGAGAATCCCAGGAAAGGTAGAGCCTGGTGGGCTGCCATCTATGGGATCGCACAGAGTCAGACATGGCTGAAGTGACCTAGCAGCAGCAGCAGCAGCATAAACACAAGTGATTCCACATGAAAAAAGTTACCTTTCACACTTCTCTTATCCAACCTTAACATACAAATGAGCAAATAGATAATTTAATTATGTATAATAAATCCAAATACTTCTGAGAAATTCTTAAAAGGATATGGCAGTGGTGACTTTGAAAAAAATAATAAATGGGGAATCCAATAGGAAAAGAATGGATTCTGTACAGAAATTAAAACATATATGTAAAGCAAAAGTGAACTTAGGATAGTAAGAAAGAGGGTTACAAATCCTGTTAAACTATCAGCAAAATATCCAGGATGTCAAAGAGATTGCAATGGTTTCTTAACTTTGGGTCTGTGGAGTAAAATAATACACATGCTTCATAGCATGACAGTTTTATTTTTAAGATACTATTGTTTTACTTATGGTAATATTCCTATAGCAATAAAACCAGCAATGTAAAATAGCTAGGAAACAACAGAAATGTACTTTTAAATTTTTTTATTTTTATACAATTTTTAAATGTTATTTTCCATTTACAGATAGGACAAAATGTTGGCTACATTCCCCATGTACATCCCCATGTACATTCCCCACAATACATCCTTGAGTGCAACTTACACCCACTCCCACTTTGTGCCTCCCACTCCTCTACCCCTATATTACTTCTTCCCACTAGTAGCAACTAGCTTGCTCTCATGTCTGTGAGTCTGCTTCTTTTCTGTTAGAGTCACTAGATTTTTGTGTTTTTTAGATTCCACATATGTGATGTCATACAGTATATGTCTTCCTCTGTCTGGCTTACCTCACTTAGCATAATACCCTCCAAGTCCATCCATGTTGCTGCAAGGGGCATAATTTTTACTTTTTTATGGCTGAGTAAAATTCCTCTCTCTCTCTTTCTCTCTCTCTCTCTCTGTCTATACACACACACACACACACACACACACACACACAAATCTTTTTTTAGCCATTCATCTGTGGATGGACACTTAGAAATACATTTCTTACTCATGCTTACTAGTGGGGGGTGAGCAGAGGTTTGTGGAGAGTCTTTCACACAGTCACTCAGAGATGCAGGATGATGGCTGGTTCCAGGGTCATCTTGGGGCTTGACTCTATCCTTACCAGAGAAAGAGGAGGATTACAGAGGTGCATGTACGAAAAGTTTATGTGGTCCAGGCCTATGAGTGGTTTTGATTTCCACCCATACTCCTCAGCTAAAAGTTAGTCACAGGGACATGCCAAACTGCAAGAGAAAGTAAGAAATACATGCTTGCCCCAAAAGAACACATGTTAGTCACTCAGACATATCTGACTGTTTGCAATCCCATGGACTCCAGCCCACCAAGCTCTTCTGTCCATAGATTTCTCCAGGCAAGAATACTGGAATGGGTTACCATTCCCTTCTCCATGGGGTCTTCCCAACTCAGGCATGAAATCTGGGTCTCTTGCACTGCAGGCAGGTGCTTTACCATCTGAGCCACCAGGGAAGCCCTAAAAAGAACAAAGGAAGCTGCACTTGATAAGCAGCTAGCATCAATAAACGTAAATAGAATTACCTTCTCTGAAGGCTGTTCAAAAGAGAATAACTCTTCATCTGAATGCAATAAGATGTGCAGCAAGGCCTCAGGTACAAGCGTAGACTTCACCAGATGGTCTCTGAAGGACTCTTCAAGTCCTCTAATTTTTTGAAAGTCTCTTGTAGTTTTATTTAAGGAAAAAAAAGTACTCCTGAAAGAAGTACACATGTGAATGGAGCAACTGGGAAATTACATAGAGTTTCTTGTTGTCAGGGAACCTGGAAGGAGGAAAGTCATAAGGGAATGGGTAGCAAATAAAAAGGAGACAGTAGTGAGAAGGAAAGGGTGCGGGAAGGGGAGAGAGAGAATGCTCTTATTTTTCTGAGAAAAAATGTACTGAGAAAAGTGTCAAGACAGAAATGGCAGTGTTCTTAAAAGTTAAGAGAAAATACCTCAGTACATTTAGTGCCACTATTCTTGACTCTGTAAACTTCATGGGCAAAATGGTTTTGTAAATGCAAACATACAGACTCGAGGTTGGGAAGTCTCTACCACATCAGCCTCAAGGCTGCCTTGATGGTCAGTAAGTCAAAGCTGATATGCTTTTAACACAATATTTATACTTGGTTAATATGTATTGAAATCAGCTGCCTATTGTCACTATTTGACAATTCTTTCTTAATAAAACTTTGATTTGATTTTGTTTTCCCTTTCTCTCTTTCCCCCTCTCTCTGGAGCCCATGTCAAATAAGACATTCTGTAGCTGCTTTAAAAAGATTAGTGGATATTCCTTAAAAAACTGGAAATAGAACTGCCTTATGACCCAGCAATCCCACTGCTGGGCATACACACCGAGGAAACCAGCATTGAAAGAGACATGTGTACCCCAATGTTCATTGCAGCACTGTTTATAATAGCCAGGACATGGAAGCAACCTAGATGTCCATCAGCAGATGAATGGATAAGAAAGCTGTTGTACATGTACACAATGGAGTATTACTCAGCCATTAAAAAGAATACATTTGAATCAGTTCTAATGAGGTGGATGAAACTGGAACCGGTTATACAGAGTGAAATAAGCCAGAAAGAAAAACACCAATACAGTATACTAACACATATATATGGAATTTAGAAAGATGGTAACGATAACCCTGTATGTGAGAAAGCAAAAGAGACACAGATGTATAGGACAGTCTTTTGGACTCTGTGGGAGAGGGTGAGGGTGGGATGATTTGGAAGAATGACATTGAAACATGTATAATATCATATAAGAAGTGAATCACCAGTCTAGGTTTAATGCAGGATACAGGATGCTTGGGGCTGGTGCACTGGGATGACCCAGAGAGATGGTATGGGGAGGGAGGTAGGAGAGGGGCTCAGGATTGGGAACACATGTATACCCATGGCAGATTCATGTTGAAGTATGGCAAAACCAATACAGTATTGTAAAGTAAAATAAGAAAAAAAAAAAAGGTTAGTGCTATGAAGGAGTTTGAGGCTTTTAACTTAAAAAAAAAATCTAGTGAGGATGATCAGTTTAAATTCTGCATGAGACTTTAAGCCTGCCCATATTTTCATATGGTACATTTAAATGAAGATGCCAGAGCCACACATGACCTCAGTAACCAAAATCAAGCAAAGCTGCTGATTCCAACTTTTTTATTTCTTCTGTATCCAGGTGTTTATCATGTCTTAGCTACCTACATGGAAAAGCATTGGAGCATTTTATCAGCTATTTTGTTTTCATTAGCCTGGCATCAAAATGGCATGTTCCACTTGGATCAGAATGGACTTTTGAAATGCATCACCAATTAGAAGGTTGTTCCTTAGCACTTTGCCTCTTTGCTTTAAATTATAGCAGCCAATGTCAGCGGATTGTCTCATGGACTGTAGATGATGTGAAATCTGCAGGATCCACAAAATTTATTTTGGTTCCTTCTACAAGAAGGAAAAAAAGTAGATGCACAGTAGAAACTTTAATCAGACACTTTTCCATCTCCATTAGTTCAAAGTAGCTAACCTAATATTTGCCTTTTGTTGTAGACAATGGCAATTGCCGGAGCCAAAATTATTGTCTTAATGTATTGGTTTGGCTAGACCTCACATAATTTTGTCCCAATTTTATTTTTTCAGCAATGGCTCAAATTCTTTGTCCACTGAAGCCATAAAATATACATACTCATGGAAAAGACTATATACTGTTATTGGTGATTAAGGATAGTCTCAGAGATGTTGGCAAATGATGAAACTTTTTTCAGACACAAGCAAGGAGTATAACAGTATGGAGACTTTGGCAAAAGAGATTATGGACATAGGATAAACCATGTGAAAAATCTAACAGTCAATAAAGTAGTGAAATTTTCTTAAAGCATACAAAAAATGGTGTACATGTCAAATTTCTTTGTAGATTAATACTACAACAAAAGTTTTTTGTGTTTTGGGTGAGTCTTTCTACTTATAAGTTTGCAAAAAATGTATGTGTAATTGGGAAATGAAAAAAGTGTTAAAATTAGGTATGTTCATGTCAATTGTTCTTTTGAACCAAGATTTATTTGGTCTCATAGATGGAGATCAAATCAGTCAATGCTAAAGGAAATTAACTCTGAATATTCATTGGAAGGTCTGATTCTCAAGCTGAAGCTTCAATATTTTGGCCACCTTCTTTGAAGAAATGACTCATTGAAAAAGACCCTGATGCTGGGAAAGATTTAAGGCAAAACGAGAAGAGGGTGACAGAGTATGAGATGGTTAGATAGTGTCAGCAACTCAATGGACATAAACTTGAACAAACTCAGGGAGATGGTGGAGAACAGGGAAGCCTGGCATACTGCAGTCTAGGGGGTCACAGAGAGTTGGACATGACTTGGCAACTGAACAACAACAACACAAGATACATGCATGGACTTATGGTCCTTTCTATATATGCCTAGTCTGTAAGGCCCAACAAAGTTCAATTGGGGAAACAAACCACATTTCTTTACCTTATTGATTTGAGTTTCATAAAGATAGGAGGTTAATGTACTTTCCTTGATGTTAGAATAAATTGCCATTAGAAGATGATATGATAGGCAGAATAATGGCCCCTCAAAATTGTCCATGTTCTAATCCTCAGAATCTATGACTATGGGCAGTGATATGACAAAAGCAAATTAAAGATACAGATGGAACTAGAGGTGCTAATCTTCTGACCTTTAAACAGATTATCCTGGATTATTTAGATGGATTCAGTGTCATCACGGGGGTACTTAACAGTGGAAGAGGGAGACAAAAAAGGAAGTTAGAGTCTTGCCACAAGAGAACTGCTCAACCTTAAACACAGAGGGTGTGAACCATGAATCAACTGTGTATCACAGGGAACTCTACTCAATGCTTTGTGGTAACAAAGAGAGGGTGTATGTGTACATGTATAGCTGCTTTGCACCTGCATGGTGTAGTGCGGTCCTGGGGTCACAAGGAGTCAGACACAACTGAGCAACTGAACAACAACAGCACAGCTGATTGCTTTGCTGTATAGCAGAAACTGACACATTGCAAAGCAACTATACGCCAATAAAATTTTCTTTTTAAAAAACTGTTTACTTATAAACAGGCTCCCCTAGAGCCTTCAGGAGGGAATACAGCTCTACTGACATCTTTGTTTTAGTCCATTAAGTCCATTGTGGGGCTTCCCTTGTGGCTCAGCTGGTAAAGAATCTGCCTGCAATGCAGGAGACCTGAGTTTGATCCCTAGGTTGGGAAGATCCCCTGGAGAAGGGAAAAGTTACCCACTTCAGTATTCTGGCCTGGAGAATTCCATGAAATGTATAGTCCATGAAGTCACAAAGAGCTGGACAGGACTGAGTGACTTTCACTCACTTCAAGACCGTTGTGGGACTTAGAAAAATAGTGCATCTGTGCAAATCCATGAATTTGAAGATAACTTGCTTTGGCAGCAATAGAAAACTAATACAAATGTTATCAGGTACACTAGAATATCAGTACTTGGAGAAAAATTGATCCCAGCCACAGAGTAGATTGAGGTAACATAGCTAAACTTCATGCTTCTGGCTGATACGGCATAAAATATCATAGACCTTTTGCTGTTCTTCGGTCACTCAGTTGTGTCTTACTCTTTGGGACCCCGTGGACTGCAGCATGCCAGGCTGCCCTGTCCTTCACCATCTCCTGGAGTTTGCTCAAACTCGTGTCTATTGAGTAGGTGATACCATTCAACCATCTCATCCTGTCATCTCCTTCTCCTGCGTTCAATCTTTCCCAGCATCAGGGTTTTTTCTAATGAGTTGGCTTTTGTATCTGGTAGCCAAAGTATTAGAGTTTCAGCACCAGTCCTTCCAGTGAATATTTAGGGTTGATTTCCTTTGGGACTGATTGGTTTCATCGCCTTGCTGTCCAAGGGACTCTCGAGTCTTATCCAACACCACGGACTGTTAACAATATATATAACAAGCTATAATGGAAAGAAAATCACTTGGAGGAAGATATGAAGAGAGAATTTAAAACCAGTGGAAAAAACTCAAAACTGGTAGAATTTTGAAGCAGACACAAGTATTCTGCTGGTAATGGGAATAAAATGTTCCAGCAGAGAAAAGAAAGAAATGAGTTACACCTTGAGTATGCAAGGGAGCTTAACATACTTCCTTGACATGTAAATTGGAAACCAGAGTGAAATTTCACCAGGTGAGGAAGGTAGACGGGTTTTGAAGACCTAGACCAAAGATATTTGGCATGAGTGTGGAAGGTATGTTCCAGAAACTACACTGTGCTTTGTGTGGGGTGACCTACAAGTTGAAAGGAAAAAGTAGATTTGGTCCAGATCATGCAAGGTCTTGGATATCTTCCTAAAATGTTTTGACTTTCTTACAGGCCAAAGGTCACAAACTAGAGGCTTGTGGAGGTATTTTAGTTGGCTCTCATAGTATTTTTGTATGTACTAGGGACTTTTCCTTTGTTTTATTGTGTTTTGTTTATAAGTTGAATTACAAAATTAAAAACATTTTTTAAATTGGGAGAACATAAAGTTCTAGACATCCAGCTTCACTTGGGGAAAAAAATGACAGCAAAAATTTAAAACAGATGATTTGACCACATTTGACCTCATTTGACCACAATGGTTAGAGCCGAGTAGTTTCTGATGCCATAGTCTAAGCCTGCTCTTGCCATTCTACAGTTTCTAAACTCTCCACCACTCATCTTGTTAAGATATTTGCCCACCAAAGAAATATTTATACTTGCTGACTTCCATGGACATTTGTGTTTGCAACCTCTGCTGTAAACAAGTGGTAACCACTGAAGAGTTTTAAGGTCAAATCTGTGATTTGTAGAGTAAACCCTAGTGGCAATCTTAAGATACCCTCTTGCTTTCTGATGGCACATTATGTATATATCTGCCATTGCACTTACAACATTAGTACCACATTAGGTTAAAATGATCTATTTCTGTGTTCACTGTTTACTCTTATAGACAGTGAAATGTTATAAAAGGTCATAGATATTCCTTATTCTCCTGTGATTCTTTGTTATCTAGTGTCCTAACCGTTGTGGGACTTAGAAAAATAGTGCATCTGTGCAAATCCATGAATTTGAAGATAACTTGCTTTGGCAGCAATAGAAAACTAATACAAATGTTATCAGGTACACTAGAATATCAGTACTTGGAGAAAAATTGATCCCAGCCACAGAGTAGATTGAGGTAACATAGCTAAACTTCATGCTTCTGGCTGATACGGCATAAAATATCATAGACCTTTTGCTGTTCTTCGGTCACTCAGTTGTGTCTTACTCTTTGGGACCCCGTGGACTGCAGCATGCCAGGCTGCCCTGTCCTTCACCATCTCCTGGAGTTTGCTCAAACTCGTGTCTATTGAGTAGGTGATACCATTCAACCATCTCATCCTGTCATCTCCTTCTCCTGCGTTCAATCTTTCCCAGCATCAGGGTTTTTTCTAATGAGTTGGCTTTTGTATCTGGTAGCCAAAGTATTAGAGTTTCAGCACCAGTCCTTCCAGTGAATATTTAGGGTTGATTTCCTTTGGGACTGATTGGTTTCATCGCCTTGCTGTCCAAGGGACTCTCGAGTCTTATCCAACACCACGGACTGTTAACAATATATATAACAAGCTATAATGGAAAGAAAATCACTTGGAGGAAGATATGAAGAGAGAATTTAAAACCAGTGGAAAAAACTCAAAACTGGTAGAATTTTGAAGCAGACACAAGTATTCTGCTGGTAATGGGAATAAAATGTTCCAGCAGAGAAAAGAAAGAAATGAGTTACACCTTGAGTATGCAAGGGAGCTTAACATACTTCCTTGACATGTAAATTGGAAACCAGAGTGAAATTTCACCAGGTGAGGAAGGTAGACGGGTTTTGAAGACCTAGACCAAAGATATTTGGCATGAGTGTGGAAGGTATGTTCCAGAAACTACACTGTGCTTTGTGTGGGGTGACCTACAAGTTGAAAGGAAAAAGTAGATTTGGTCCAGATCATGCAAGGTCTTGGATATCTTCCTAAAATGTTTTGACTTTCTTACAGGCCAAAGGTCACAAACTAGAGGCTTGTGGAGGTATTTTAGTTGGCTCTCATAGTATTTTTGTATGTACTAGGGACTTTTCCTTGTTTTATTGTGTTTTGTTTATAAGTTGAATTACAAAATTAAAAACATTTTTTAAATTGGGAGAACATAAAGTTCTAGACATCCAGCTTCACTTGGGGAAAAAAATGACAGCAAAAATTTAAAACAGATGATTTGACCACATTTGACCTCATTTGACCACAATGGTTAGAGCCGAGTAGTTTCTGATGCCATAGTCTAAGCCTGCTCTTGCCATTCTACAGTTTCTAAACTCTCCACCACTCATCTTGTTAAGATATTTGCCCACCAAAGAAATATTTATACTTGCTGACTTCCATGGACATTTGTGTTTGCAACCTCTGCTGTAAACAAGTGGTAACCACTGAAGAGTTTTAAGGTCAAATCTGTGATTTGTAGAGTAAACCCTAGTGGCAATCTTAAGATACCCTCTTGCTTTCTGATGGCACATTATGTATATATCTGCCATTGCACTTACAACATTAGTACCACATTAGGTTAAAATGATCTATTTCTGTGTTCACTGTTTACTCTTATAGACAGTGAAATGTTATAAAAGGTCATAGATATTCCTTATTCTCCTGTGATTCTTTGTTATCTAGTGTCCTGGTTGGCAAGTACTAGACACTGAATGAAAGACAAGGATGGGTGAAACTCTAGAGACAGAGATAGAAAGGGAGAATATTAACCTCATCTCAGGGAAATATAATGAAGGCTGAATTAAGGTGGACCAATGATCATGATAAGAAGGTCCAATTATCAAAGATATTTAGAAAGAAGAATTAATTGGATTTGGCAACTGATTTGGGAAGGAAGATGAAGAAAAAGGAATTTTTAAAATGGCCCTGAGATTATGATTAGACTATGTGGAGTTATTTATCATGATTTATTGTTCACCAATTCAAACAGAGTTACTATTCCATCCCAAAACTAGAGCCTCCTCTATTCCACAGAGCATGTGGTAGGAAGTATTCCTACTGAGAAGCAGTAAAAAAGCTCAATGGGCACAACAGAAGGAACATGAAGAATCTTCTGGAATACTGGTATGTTTTGTTTCTTGATGCAGGTGCTGGTCACCCCTGGCAAATTTTTCCAAATTTTATTGAGCTGTATGTATGCAATTTGTATATTGTTTTTATGCTCATTATACCTCAATAAATTTGTTTTAACTTTCAGGCTTATTTCAGGGGAAATGACCATCTTCATCACAAGCTGAAAGACAAACCAATCTTTGACCAAATCTTTGATTTGGCACTAATCCCAAATATGTTCATAGTAGGTAAAAGAAATGTTGTCTTCAATTACTTGACTCAAATTGATTTTCAATTTAGTCGGGAATGTGCTTTTTATCCCCTTCCCCCAACCTCTAAGAAAAGCTGGTGGCTAGAAACAAAAAGATTTGGATTGGTCAGATTCCATTCCTTTCTTGCTGTGTGTGTTTGTGTGCATGCTTAGTCGCTCAGTGATGTCTGACTCTGTGAGACCCCAGGTATTGCAGCTTCTCAGGCTTCTCTGTCTATGGAATTTTACAGGCAAGGATACTGGAGTGGACTGCCATTCCCTTCACCAGGTGATTTTCCTGACCCAGGGATTATACCTGAGCTTCCTGCATCTTCTGCATTGGCAGTTGGATTCTCTACCACTGCCCAACCTGGGAAGCCCCCTTACTATGTGCAGCCTTGGGAAAATAAATTAATTTCTCTAGTGTTGAGTTTCCTCATCTGTAGAATGCTGAGTGCGTAATACCATAAGAATTTATTTATATGACTTTATGAGGATGAAGCTAGTTTATCTCAACATGTAAGTCATTTGCAACCCCATGGAGGGTACCCTACCAGGCTCCTCTGTCCATGGGATTCTCCAGGCAAGAATACCAGAGTAAGTAGCCATGCAATTCTCCAGATTATCCTGAACCAGCATCATGCCTGGGTCTCCTGTATTGCAGGTGGATTCTTTACCTGCTGAGCTAAGAGGGAAACCCAGTTTATCTCAAAGTACTTTTTAAATCATGTTCAGTTCAGTTCAGTCACTCAGTCGTGTCCGACTCTTTGTGACCCCATGAATTGCAGCACGCCAGGCCTCCCTGTCCATCACCAACTCTTGGAGTTCACTCAAATCATGTCCATGGAATCAGTGATGCCATTCAGCCATCTTATCCTCTGTCATCCCCTTCTCCTCCTGCCCCCAATGCCTCCCAGCATCAGGGTCTTTTCCAATGAGTCAACTCTGCATGAGGTGGCCAAAGTATTGGAGTCTCAGCTTCAGCAACAGTCCTTCCAATGAACACCCAGGACTAATCTCCTTTAGGATGGACTGGTTGAAACTCCTTGCAGTCCAAGGGACTCTCAAGAGTCTTCACCAACAGCACACTTCAAAAGCATCAATTCTTCAGTGCTGACCTTCTTCACAGTTCAACTCACATCTATACATGACCACTGGAAAAACCATAGCCTTGACTAGACAGACCTTTGTTGGCAAAGTAATGTCTCTGCTTTTCAATATGCTATCTAAGTTGGTCATAATTTTCCTCCCAAGGAGTAAGCGTCTTTTAATTTCATGGCTACAGTCACCATCTGCAGTGATTTTGGAGCCCCAAAATATAAAGTCTGACACTGTTTCCACTGTTTCCCCATCTATTTCCCATGAAGTGATGGGATGAGATGCCATGATCTTCGTTTTATGAATGTTGAGCTTTAAGCCAAGTTTTTCACTCTCCTCTTTCACTTTCATCAAGAGGCTTTTTAGTTCCTCTTCACTTTCTGCCATAAGGGTGGTGCCATCTGCATATCTGAGGTTATTAGTATTTCCCCTGGCAATCTTGATTCCTGCTTGTGCTTCTTCCAGCCCAGTGTTTCTCATGATGTATTCTGCATATAAATTAAATAAGCAGGATGACAGTATACAGCCTTGACGTACTCCTTTTCCCATTTGGAACCAGTCTGTTGTTCCATGTCCAGTTCTAACTGTTGCTTCCTGACCTGCATATAGGTTACTCAAGAGGCAGGTCAGGTGGTCTGGTATTTCCATCTCTCTCAGAATTTTCCACAGTTTATCATGATCCACACAGTCAAAGGCTTTGGCATAGTCAATAAAGCAGAAATAGATGTGTCTGGAACTCTCATGCTTTTTCAATGATCCAGCGGATGTTGGCAATTTGATCTCTGGTTCCTCTGTCTTTTCTAAAACCACCTTGAACATCTGGAAGTTCACGGTTCACGTACTGCTGAAGCCTGGCTTGGAGAATTTTGAGCATTACTCTGCTAGCATGTGAGATGAGTGCAATTGTGTGGTAGTTTGAGCATTCTTTGGCATTTCCTTTTCTGGGGATTGGAATGAAAACTGACCTTTTCCAGTCCTGTGGCCACTGCTGAGTTTTCCAAGTTTGCTGGCATATTGAGTGCAGCACTTTCACAGCATCATCTTTCAGGATTTATTAGCTTTGTTCATAGTGATGCTTCCTATGGCCCACTTGACTTCACAATTCCAGGATGTCTAGCGCTAGGTGAATGATCACACCATCGTGATTATCTTGGTAATGAAGCTCTTTTTTCTACAGTTCTTCTGTGTATTCTTGCCACCTCTTCTTAATATCTTCTGCTTCTGTTAGATCCAGAAAATTTCTGTCCTTTATTGAGCCCATCTTTGCATGAAATGTTCCCTTGGTATCTCTAATTTTCTGGAAGAGATCTCTAGTCTTTCCCATTCTGTGGTTTGCCTCCATTTCTTTGCACTGATCACTGGGGAAGGCTTTCTTATCTCTTCTTACTATTCTTTGGAACTCTGCACTCAGATGCTTATATCTTTCCTTTTCTCCTTTGCTTTTCACCTCTCTTCTTTTCACAGCTATTTGTAAGGCCTCCCAGGACAGCCATTTTGCTCTTTTGCATTTCTTTTTCATGGAGATGGTCTTGATTCCTGTCTCCTGTACAATGTCAGGAACCTCATTTCATAGTTCATCAGGCACTCTATCTATCAGATCTAGTCCCTTAAATCTATTTCTCACTTCCACTGTATAATTATAAGGGATTTGATTCAGGTCATACCTGAATGGTCTAGCGGTTTTCCCTACTTTCTTCAATTTAAGTCTGAATTTGGCAATAAGGAGCTCATGATCTGAGCCACAGTCAGCTATTCAAATATATATCATGTACAATATGCATTAAGCATTCAGCTAGCCACTAAGGATGCAAGGATGAATAAACCATAGAGATAAATATTCTAAGAGTGTGATTTTTAAAATGCAGTTAAATAAGAGGTAATAACATTAGATATTGATTTAAATACAAAGATATTTAATTATGTTTTTATTCAACACTTTATTGGAATTTTTCTAGAAGAATATTATTGTACTAGTAGTTTGCAGCCTAAGACCATGAATTATAGGCTAATTCAGGTTCCATGCTTGTTTGAATTTTCCACCACTGAGCTACTGCTTTTGTTTTGTTAACTGAAGTATAAATTGCTGATGATATAACTGGATGATGGTGTAATTATTTCTAAATATAATAAATTATGTTTAAAGGAGTGTTTAATACACATAATGCATTTAGTCTGTCTTACCCAGATCCTTTGAATCACAAAGAAATCCTCTACAGTGACAGTGACTGTACTACATATCTGGCAATTCTGTGACAGAAAATTCCAGTGGAAAAAAATTGAAATAAGCCACAATAAAGCTATCAAATTCAGTCTGAATAAATGTAGGTACTTAGATCACTTCCCTGCTCATCTCTCCACCCTCTTCCATAGATAATACATAAATACATTAAAATCCATTTAGTATGAGAGCTTCTCTATAATATTATGTTCTATTGCTTCAGCAATTATGTAGGGAGTGATAGTAGCCTAATTCCAAATAGCTGGCCCATTTGAAGCTGCAAAAAAAAAAAAAAAAAAGTCACCAAGTGAAATCTGGGTCACAGTGCTAAGAGATCTAAATATATCCACTCAGCTAAATGAACCAAGTTGCTTTCTAATTAATAATAGAAGAATGTTTTAGATTATTTAGTCACAGAGAAATTCACATGAGAATAAAGCTGAAAACAAACCTAGAAAAGTTACCCTACCAGTGTTTCAATTTGCATCCCAGGTTCACATTGGAAGGATTACCTAGGCATATCCCAATTATTAATATGCTGTAAGGCTATATGTCTATTAAATAATGATGTATATTTTTTGTTGTTGTCATTCAGCTGCTAAGCTGCATCCAACTTTTTGCAACTCCATGGACTGCAGTATGTCAGACTGCCCTGTCCTTCACTATCACCCATAGTTTTCTCAAATTCATGTCCATTGAGTTGCTGAAGCCACCTAACCATCTCATCTTCTGTTGCCCCTTTCTTCTCCTGCCCTCAATCTTCCCCAGCATCATGGTCTTTTCCAATTAGTCAGCTCTTCACATCAGGTAATCAAAGTATTGGAGCTTCAGCTTCAGCATCAGTCCTTCCAATGAATATTCAGGACTGCTTTCTTTTAGGATTAACTGGTTAGATCTCCTTGCTGTCCAAGGGACTCTCAAGAGTCTTCTCTAGCACCACTGTTCAGTTCAGTCAGTCATGTCTGACTCTGTAACCCCATGGACTGCAGAACACCAGGCCTCTCTGTCCATCACCAACTTCAGGAATTTACTCAAATTCATACCCATTGAGTTGGTGATGCTATCAAACCATCTCATCCTCTGTTGTCCCCTTCTCCTCCTGCCTTCAATCTTTCCCAGCATCAGGGTCTTTTGAAATGAGTCAATTGTTTGACTCAGGTGGCCAAAGTATTGGAGTTTCAGCTTCAGCATCAGTCTTTCCAATGAATATTCAGGACTGATTTCCTTTAGCATGGACTGGTTGGATCTCCTTGCAGTCCAAGGGACTCTCAAAAGTCTTCTCCAATACCACTGTTTGAAAGCACCAATCTTTGGTGTTCAACCTTCTTTATGGCCCAACTCTCACAGCCATATATGACTACTGGAAAAACCATAGCTTTGTCTATATGGATCTTTGAGGGCAAGTGATGTCTCTGCTGTTTAATATGCTACCTAGGTTTGTCATGTAGTCACCATACACAATGATTTTGGAGCCTAAGTAAAGATCTGTCACTGCTTCCACTTTTGTCCTAAGTCACTTCAGTCATGTCTGACTCTTTGATATGGCCCAACTCTCACAGCCATATATGACTACTGGAAAAACCATAGCTTTGTCTATATGGATCTTTGAGGGCAAGTGATGTCTCTGCTGTTTAATATGCTACCTAGGTTTGTCATGTAGTCACCATACACAATGATTTTGGAGCCTAAGTAAAGATCTGTCACTGCTTCCACTTTTGTCCTAAGTCACTTCAGTCATGTCTGACTCTTTGCCACCCTATAGACGGTAGCCCACCAAGTTCCTCTGTCCATGAGATTCTCCAGGCAAGAATACTAGAGTGGGTTGCCATTTCTTCTTTCAGAGGATCTTCCTGACCCAGGGTTCGAACCCATGTCTCTTATGTCTTCTGCATTGGCAGGCAGGTTTTTTATCACTAGTGCCAGCTGGGAAGCCCTCCATTCCCATCACTTCATGGGAAATAGAAGGGGGAAATGTGGAAAACTTTTAAAGCAAAACTTAAAAGTTCTAGAAGCATAGAAACACATGGAAACAGAATCTTTTGTCAAGACAAATGCAAATAATTTTGGATTGGGAGTACAAACCACTTTGCATAGCTAGAGACTCTGATGACCACCAATTTAAAGTGACAAAAATGACTAGGAACCTATTGGCTTAAAGTGTGTAACAAAAAGTCTGTGAACACTGTTATGTCAGAATGTGGTGGTGGGAAAGGAAAAGAGCTTTAATCAAAATCTGAATAGATAAATCCTTTTCTTTCAGAAAGAAATCCTTTTCTTCTTGGAAGACTTCTTCCCAATTTTCATTAAAATGGACAAAAAGATACCCTTCTAGAGCTTCTCTGGTGGCTCAGTGGTAAAGAACCTGCCTACAAATGCAGGAGAGGCAACTTCCGATCCCTGAGTGAGGAAGATCTCCTGGAGAAAGAAATGGCAACCATTCCAGTATTCCTGCCTGGGAAACCCCATGGACAGAGGAGCCTGGTGGGTGACAGGCCATGAGGCACAGAGGAGTGGGACATGACTTAGTGACTAAACAACAGCAAAGATACCATGCACCCCCACCAAAGAAATGCAACAGAAGGTTAAGGGAAATGGGAGGAGGGGGAAGGAGGCCTAAGGCTCAAAGCAGAAGGTTCCATCAACTTCACTATCCATGTAAAAACATTTTGAAGACTAAAAAAGATAAACAATGGACACACACAGTTCTATTTTTTTTTTTTTAATGAATGGGAAGAGTTTCAAACTGAAATGTTTACTGGGAATCTTAAAGACTAAAATTAAAGAAAATTCCTATACTAATCTAGACACAAAAATAATTTTTTGAAGTTGTAGTAAAAGGAACAGAAATCATCCTGATTTTAGATAGTCACCAACACTAAAAGATGGAAGATTTTTCCAGTATATGGTTAATGGATGTTTGTGGGGAAACTTGGGGGCCCCTATCCTGGTTAACTTTTCATCTACCAAAGCAAGAGGAATCCATTCAAACATGCTCAAGTGATGAAAAAAATATGCCATTTGTATATTCATTGGAGTGGGGTGACAGGAGTAACTATTTAAAATGTGCTCTATCTGGCTAAGAAATTAACCAAAGTCAAAGTATCAAGAATGTGAAAATGAGGCATCCGTGGTGGTCCAGTGGCTAAGACTCTACACTCTCAATGCAGGGGACCCAGGTTAGATCCCAGGTTAGGGAGCTATATCTCACATGCTGCAACTGAGACTTGGAACTGTCAGATAAATAAAAATAAATCAATATTTTTTAAAAGAATGTGAAAATTATTTTATTTATAGTCTGTGCTGCTGCTGCTAAGTCGCTTCAGTCATGTCTGACTCTGCGACCTCATAGACGGCAGCCCACCAGGCTCCTCTGTCTACAGAATTCTCTAGGCAAGAGTACTGGAGTGGGTTGCCATTTCCTTCTCCATTATAGTCTATGAGTGAATATCAAAAGACATTAAAAATAGAGTTAAGTATAAATAATCATTAAAAATATCTGTTTAGGTAGAGTTCCCCTAGACATGAGCTTGAGGCATGGACTTAAGAGCAAGTATTTTCTTCAGGATGCTAAGAAACATGTAGAGGAATAAGAAAAGAAAAGTATAGGATATGTCAACAAGCCAGTTACCTTGAGGGTGGCTGGAGTTTAATCCCACAAACTGTGCAAATTGCATGTCCCAGAGTTGTGAACCCCAAGGGGCAAGAGAGCTGGGCTGTTTATACATCAGTGCTCACCAGCCATTTGTTGAGAACTTTAGGAGTGGGTTATTCAGACGGATTTCCAGCCTGGATTTTGGGCAGAGCCCCCTGTGCAGCCTTGGGGACCTGAAGTGTGGCATGGGAGGTGAGGATCAGCAGGAGCACAGGGCAGTGGTTACAGCCAGGGGAATGTCAAGTGTCACAGAAGGGGGCACTACAGGCTAGTTAGGACTCTGAATGCAAGCAGCCAAATTGATTCTTAAAGATGATTTTATGGAGAAAAAAAATGCAGAGTGTAAGCTGACTCACAGCTCCAGATTAAATAGATATAATGCTGAGAAGTGAGAAAGAGGAGAGAATGGAGCAAGAGAAATCCATGGCAATCTTCTTATTGACTGTACATGAAAGAGAAAATGTTACTATTGGCTGAAAATTATAGAAATATAGGTTTAGCCCAGGTCTTCTCTGGTGGGTTAGCTGGTAAAGAATCTGCCTGAAATGTTGGGAGACCTGGGTTGGGTCCCTGGGTTGAGAAGATCCTTTGGAGAAGGTAACAGCTACCCTCTCCAGTATTCTGGCCTGGAGGATTCCATGGACTATACCGTCGATGGGGTCACAAAGAGTCAGACACAACTGAACGACTTTCACTTTCAATAGTTAGGTGGCACTAGTGGTAAAGAACCGGCCTGACAGTGCAGGAGATAAAAGAGGTGCAGGTTCGATCTCTGGGTTGGGAAGATCCCCTGGAGTAGGACATGACAACCTGTGCCGGTACTCTTGCCTGGAGATCCCATGGACAGAGGAGCCTGGCAGGCTATAGTCCATAGGGTTGCAAAGAGTAGGACACGACTAAAGTGACTTGACATGCACAGCATGCATGCAGGCTTAGTTTAACTATGTGTTTGACAAAATTAAGGGCAACTACAAGGTTCCAAATAGGAAACGG
>SJYC01038295.1:0-20907 GCA_006408675.1 Madoqua kirkii
GGAGTAAGCGTCTATACTAGGGTTATAATCAGAAATGTTCTAATAATTGTTTTTGTTAATTATTTTCCTCCATAGTGAAAATATATAAAATTCTCAAAGCCAACAGGTCGCAGCCTAGGTGAAGAAGTTTGGGATTCCAAGAGAATGGAATAAGTGACTGGTGATGGTAAAGCTTTAAATGGAAGTAGGCAGCACTCAGTGATCTAGGATTCTACGCTGTATGCTGGGGAATTTGCACTGGATTCTGAGCTTTATGGGGAGCTGGAAGGTTTTGAGCTGTTCAGGAACGTGGTGAGACATGTAACCCTAGGGCTTGTGTGTAGAAAGAACCTGGCAAAACAAAGGTAAATCCCCTGATGTGTGGAGCTGAAAATCCCTTCTCCTGGCATACTCAATTCTGCTTTAATTCCAAAATGATACAAGTGTAATTCTGAAACAGTTCCATATGCCAGCAATCTGTTTCTACTATGACTCAGAGATCCCCGTAATTTGGTGCTTTTTTGCCTGAGAGAAATTGAGTTTCTTTTGGACTATTGAAAGCATTTATACCTTCCTAAATGGAATTATGTTACCAAAGACATAATTGATAGTACTTCCTGTCCCACACTTAAATGTTTTCTCAGTTCACAAGTACAAATATTATTATAAAACATAACTCCAAAATCTCCACAATTAATTTCCAAATCCTTTATGTATTTGTTTAGCAATCGTATGTGGATAGTATTGCCTCTGTCCTTTAGAGTCCTAGCTACCAAACGGAGGCACTGATTTTTGATAAAACTATTTGATAAGCCTCTAGAACAATTCAGACTTCTTTAGGGTCCACAGTAAAAATTTCTCTTGCAAAATCAATGTCTGGTTTTCCTTTCTTTTTAGGCATAAAATAAAAAACTACATCTTTCCAGCCCTACTACTGTTAGATGGGGCCATGTGACTGGTTGTCATCAAAGGACTAAAATAAATGGAAGTGACATACGTCACTTCTGGGAAGAAACACAGGGAAGGGAGGTGTGAGGTCTCCATGCTATCTTTTCTTTGTCCTAGTAACCAAGAAGGCCATGATTTTTTTTTTTTTCTGTTAGCCTGGATCCCTGAGTGACTGTGAGAAACAAAGCCCTCTGCTCCTCTCCTTCCTCAGAGTGCATTCGGTATATACTCAAGACCAAGAAATAAACATCGGTATTCTAAGATACTGATATACTAGGCTTCATTTGTTACTACAGCACTCTTGGCTTATGCTATCTAATAGTTTCAAATACTCCTCTGAGAATCAGATGACTACTCTGTACTCTGGCCTCAACTAGATGCATATTCAAATAGTATTTTAAATAAAGAATATGCCTAAGTCTCTTATTTAAGCCCCGTCACAGATGGATATCAAAGAATATTTAGCTTTTTTCCCAGCATACAAAGTGATTGTGTGTGTGTGTGTGTGTGTAGAAATACTTTTGATTTGTTTTATAATGGTTTAGAAGTTATCTGATTTGGGAGCTTAAAGTTGATGAGTTGATATAGGAAAATCAGTTAAGTCAATCTTACGTTGTGCATCATAACAAGACTCAGTCTGTCATTCAGCACACTAACTCTAGTTAAACCAAACGAGTAGCTTACTGTCCAGGTACAAGAAGGAAACAGCTAAGTATTTGCTAAATGGACCGGATTTGGACTGAAGGATGGAGTTGTAGAGGTGTCTGCTTTCCCTGGGAGACTGAAATTGTGAACTGAAAAGAACCCTTTGCCATTCTGACTTGCTTACTTCAGAGAAAGTGTATAACTTTCTGTTTCTCAGAAAGAAAAAAAGAAAAAGGAATATTCTCAAGTCACATAGAAAGACCTTCTTAACATCCAAGGGCTCTTCTGAGAAACTGTTGGTGAAGGAAATAAAAAAGTATCAAAACCCTCCAAACATATTAAACATTGAGAGGTAGAAGTGTTTTCAAATCAATGTTTTTGATTTACCAAACTAAAGCCTTCACATTTAAAACATAGTGTTTGAAGTGTTCGATAAATGAATCAGTCACTTCCATTGTGTTTTCAGGCAACTTCATGTACTAAGGCCAGTTCCTGGGTAGAATGAGAAGACAGCATCTGTCTCCTGTGCTTGGCCTCATTCCAGCTTTTCTCTCTTTTTTTGGCCCTCTATATCCTCAGCTCCAGCTTTCCCCATCTCCGCCCTGTCTTTCCTCTGCAGCTCCTATGCCTGCTGACCATACTGCCTGCTGGAGCGTAGGTGAATGCTCGGTTAGCCAGGGCAAGTCAGAGCTTCAGAATTTCTACTATTCTTCCCATTATCTACGGAAATACAAATACAAAGTTTAGGTTTTAGTCTTTGGGGCTAGTCTACTTGTATACGTCAGAGGTGAGACCCTCTTGATCTAAGAAAATGGTAGCTTCTTAAAGCAACAACACAAGGATGTTGGTGATCACACGTTCAACTGCAAAATACAGTATGTGCATTCGGTAGTGTGCATTGTCTGTCCCAAAGTGATTAGCATGAAAGATACAATTCACCTTTCTTGCTAGCAAAGAAAATGACAAGAACAGAGGAATGTTTGCGGGGAAATGAACAAGATGGCAAGAGTCAGCTCTCTCAAGCCGGCTCACCCCATGCTCTGTAAACAATGACTGTGCTTGGTTATATAACGGCTAAAATCACTTACAGCCTTGCACATGCGCATCACAAGGTACTCACTTGACCACAGGTTGTGAGGTTTGGTTTATACCTGCATGAGCTTCACCCTGAAAGCCCTGGTTGCTGCTGCTTTGGGGCTATACTGGAGAGGCATCGTGGTTATGTTAGACGAGGTTATGTTATGACTACGTGTTGGCTGTGTTAGATTATGTTACGGCTGCGGTGCCAGCCAGGAGAGAATAAACTACGCCTGTAGTTCCTATGGCTCCTAGAGTCTCCTTCCAGCCTCTTAGTACGTGCCTTGCCTACCCTGGGCTCACCAAACTGTGCAAACAGCAAGACAACTGGCATCACGAACAGGATCAGCAGTATAAATGTTTCTTGGAGAAATGAAGAGGTGAAATGAACGCATTTAATTTACGTGTGAGACCACTCAGAGGGGATAACAGGGTTGTCTTCAGAAGAGCTGATGTGTAAAATCTGAAACAATTCTGTTTTCTGAATCTGTCTGCAATGCAGGAGATTGTGGTTTGATTCCTAGGTCAGGAAGATCCCCTAGAGAAGAGACAGGCTACCCACACCAGTATTCTTGAGTTTCCCTGGTGGCCCAGACTGTAAAGAATCAACCTCCAGTGTGGGAGACCTGGGTTTGATCTCTCTGTTGGGAAGATCCCCTGGAGGAGGGCATGGCAACCCACTCCAGTATTTCTGCCTGGAGAACCCCCATGGACAGGGGAGCCTGGCGGGCTGATGGGGTCACAAAGAGTCAGAGACGACTGAGTGGCTAAGCACAAAAGGCAGAACTAGAGCCACCCGTGGAAAGCATGTGTGACGACAGGAAGGTTTAGATCAATACAAGAATAATTTTTTGTTGTTGCAAAAATTAGCATCAGATTTCAATAAAGATTGTAAATAACTCTAAAGTTACAGTGTGAAAGTAATAAATATCATTGCATAAAACTGTAAACTAGGACATCAAAAAGAAATAACAAATAAGGAACCATGCCACCAGGGAAGCCCATAAGAACAATAGCTAGCACTTATTTTTTATGTGTTACCATTTGTCCAGCACAAATGATACAGACTCATTTATATTAATTCCAACAAACCCCCTAAATACCAAGTAATAGTAGATTCCATTACCTTCATAGAAGAAGTTAAGAAAGGTTAAGATAAACTTCCACAGTTACCCAGTAGTTACAGAAGCTGGGATTTTGAAGCAAGGCAGTCTAGCCCCAGAGTCCCTATTTTTACCTATACTGTAGTCAAGAGAAAGAAATAAACTTAAATTTATAAGAGGAAACAAAAGGAAAGATGGTAGGAACAAGGTGATTGGTCTACAAGGTTGAAGTAATAAGATAAAATACAAATGTCAACAAATAAACAGAGGGTCATAACTATTCATAGTTCTATAGGACTCAGTTGATAAAGTGTCCTGGTGAAGATATTTAAAATATTTCTCAGTCAAAAACAAAAACAAAAACAAAAACACACACACCACAGATTGAATGAAAAGAAAAAGAATAGAAGTAAGTAAAACGTGCTTGTTCCTTAGATTTGCAAAGTGAAGAGGAAACAAAGCACACTGAGGTAAGAATAAAAGAACAAAACTGCAAATTGGCTGGCCAGGAAAAAAAAAAATCTTAATGGTTCATATTAGAAAGGCAAAAAGATGCGTATCTAGACATCAGTTGGCAGACTTTCTCTGCTAAAAGACCATGGACTAACAGATTCCTGACTTGCTAAATACACAGAAGTAGACGAAACAGTGAGATTAAGGTTTACTCTAGTTCTAATTTTGGTCAAGGAAAATTTACAGAGGATGAGGAAGTGGAAGGATCCTTGCAAGAAAGTGGATTTGTAGTATCAAAGGAAGTTAACACTAGGTACCATCAGCTATTGTCTAGGCTTCAGGAAAAGGAGATTCAGAATTGACCTCATACATCCTTGATAATAACACAAAGTATTGCTTTTACCACTTACCTCATAACACTACAGTCTTAGAATATTTTACATCTACTTACCATCTTTCATGTTATTACTTTTAAGCATTTTAGTGCAATAGATTTTTTAACTCCCTGGCATAATATCATATAGTCTATCCCTCACTTACAATGGTTCTGCTTATGATTTTTTGACTTTATAATGATCCAAAAGCAATGCGCCTTCAGAAGAAATCATACTTCAATTCTAAATTTTGATCTTTTTCTGAACTAGCAACATGCTTCATGATATTCTTGTGATGCTGAGTAGTGAATCTTAGCTCCCAGTCAGCCACATGATTCATGAGGGCAAATTATTAATACACATACAACCATTCTGTACACATACAGTCATTCTGTTTCTCACTTTCAGTAGAGTATTCAATGAACTCCATGAGCTATTCAGTACTTTATTAAAAAATAAGCTTTGTGTTAGATAATTTTGCCCAACTATAAGCTAATGCAAGCGTTCTGAGTATATTTAGGTAGGCTAGGCTAAGCTGTTGGACAAGGAAATGGCAACCCACTCCAGTGTTCTGGCCTGGAGAATCCCAAGCACAGGGGAGCCTGATGGGCTGCCATCTATGGGGTCGCACAGAGTCGGACACGACTGAAGTGACTTAGCAGCAGCAGCAGCAGCAGGCTAAGCTGTGATGTTCAGTGGGTATATTAAGTGCATTTTCAACTTATTCTATTTTAAACTTATGATGGGTTTACAGGAACATATCCTCATTTTAAGTCAAGAAAGATCTGTATTGCTTTATATGATCAATTTCATTGATATTTATCTATATATTTATTCTTCCTTGTGCTCCTTCTTCCTACTGACATTTCTGTTTTCATCTAGACTCATTCCCTTCTGCCTATGGAATGACTTTTATTGTTTTTATTTGTTTAGACAGTCTGTAGATGACAGAATAACTCAGAAGCCATTACTAGGATGTTTTCCTTGGGTATAGAAATCAACTTTGGCAGTTTTCTTTCAGCACTTTAAATATGTGAGTCAACTCTCTTCTGTCTTTTTATCACTCCTAGTGGGAAGTCAGCTGTCAATGTGGGTTCTTTGAAGGGTAAGTGTCTCTTCTTTTCTGTCACCTTTAAGATTTTCTCTGGGTCTTCAATTTTTAGCCAGTTTGACTATGATTTGCCTAGTATGATTTTTCAAATTTTTACTGCCTGGGTTTCTCTAAGCTTCCTGAGTCTTTGGTTTGAAATTTTTCCATCAATTATGGGAAATTATTTACCATTGTCTGCTCAAAAATTTGCTTCTGTCTTAGTCTATATCATTTTTCCTTTTCTGAATCCAATTATACAACATTCTTCCCTGGCCTCCCTTGTGGCCCAGACAGTAAAGCATCTGCCTGCACTGTGGGAGACCCAGGTTCAACCCTTGGATTGGGAAGATTCCCTGGAGAAGGAAATAGCAACCCACTCCAGTACCTTGCCTGGAAAATCCCATGGACAGAGGAGCCTGGTAAGCTACAGTCCATGTGGTCGAAAAGAGTCAGACACAACTTTTCTATACAACATTTAGAATTTTATTATCATATTGTACCCAATTATTGGATTTCCCTGGTGGCTCAGATGGTTAAGAATCCACCTGCAATGAAGGGGACTCAGGTTTGATCCCTGAGTAGGAAAGAGCCCTGGGAGAAGGAAATGGCATTCCATTCCTCTATTCCAGTATTTTTGCCTGGAGAATTCCATGGACAGAGGATGCTGGTGGGCTACAGTGCATGGGCTGCAAAGATTATTACATTTTTGCTCATCTTTCTTCTTCACAATTTTTCTCTCTGTGTACTTCATTGCATATTTTCTATTTATCTACTATCCAGCTTAGCAGTCTTTCAGTGTATCCCACCTATTATCAAATGCATTCACTAAATTCTTAATGAAAATATTGCATTTTTTAGTTCTAGTGCGAGGGGAAGCATACTGATTGAAACTGCCCACCCTGGCCAGTCACCATAGTAACCATTTTTATGAGTTGTTTTACCACAGGAGGTCCTGCTAAGGAACACAGAACTAAGAAGTCACCACCAACCGGAAGAATTCGGCAAAGGTCAGAAGGAGACACTACATGTTCGACCACCTCCTAGAATCCTTCTCTCTGGCATCCGTCTTGGCTGAACAAAGGAAAGGATTGGCTAAGGACAACCCAGAAACTAATCCCATCTCCATAAAACCTGAGACCATGAGCCACGTGGCAGAGCTGTTTTCCTGGATTCCCTTACCCTACTGCTCTCCACCCGGGTGCCCTTTCCCAATAAAATCTCTTGCTTTGTCAGCACATGTGTCTGCTCAGACAATTCATTTCTTACTGTTAGACAAGAGCCCAGTTTCAGGCCCTGGAAGGGGTCCCCTTTCCTGCAACACTAGGATGTGCATTGATTCTCTCATAGATTTCAGTTCTGTGAAATCTTTTATCTTTTCATGTATTTTCTTCATCTTTTTCTCTGTTTTATTAACATATTAATCATGGTTATTTTCAAGGTCAGGTCTGCTAACCTCAAATTCTGAATCACTTTTGGGTAGGTTCCCATTGTCTATTTTTTTTTTTTCCTATTGGTTATTAACCAAATGTTCTTGCCTTATCTCATGTCAAGTATTTCAAATTTATTGAGTACAAAAGAACTATAGTTTCCAGATGATATTATCTTCCCACAGATGGAGTTTAACCTTTCCTCTGGTAGACAGAGAAAGCATATCATATATCACCATAATCCAATCAGGGATTAAGCTGGGTCAGGCCTGGGTCACAGATTTGGTAAGCTTCAGTCTAATTCAGGTTCATCACTGTTCCTAAGATCCAGGACTTCCACTGACAGTCTGGTGGTCTTTAACTCTTTCACCTTGAAATTCTGCAGGTGACTTAGTTCAAGCATGCTTTCACAGGGGTCATTGTTTCGTGAGATTGTGGAAGATTTCATTCTGTTTTCCAGGGGCTTTGGGTTAGCTTCCCAAGTAGTTTAAAATTAAATACATATCTTGTGTAGATAAACACCATATGTTTGAGACCTTTTATTTTTCCAGTATTGTCCTAGAAACAGCGAATGACTTGTAAAAGTTTTGTTTCCTTCTTTTCTGCCTCAGTGGCCCTCTGTTGCTGCTGCTGCTGCTAAGTCGCTTCAGTCGTGTCCGACTCTGCGACACCATAGACGGCAGCCCACTAGGCTCCCCCGTCCCTGGGATTCTCCAGGCAAGAACATTGCCATTTCCTTCTCCAATGCAGGAAAATAAAAAGTGAAAGTGAAGTCACTCAGTCGTGTCCAACTCTTAGCGACCCCAATATTCAGGCTTACCTCATGCCCAGAAAAAGAAAATACTTGCAATAAAAATACTCTGCTGATCCTCAGGTCATAACTGAGTGGTCTGTTTTAAGCCAATAACCACCTTTTCCTTTTACTTCCATTATACTGTAAATATCTGGATTTCCTCCCAACCCTCTGGCTGTTCTGGTTTTTCTACTTGAGTCCTTTTTTCCAAACTATTTTTAAATGTTTGTGTTCGTCTGTGTTTGATATTCATATGTCTAGTACTTAGCACAAACCTTTCACCTCTGGGCTTTAGTATATGTCCATCTGATTAGAGCAATGATTTATACTTTTTAAAGTGGAAGAAAGATATAAACCCATCAGTGAGTATAAAGGAGTGGCATAACCCTGTGTTAAGAATAGAAACAGGAAGGCTGACATCCAAACTATACCAGCCCTTTTTAAAAAGGGGGGGGGTGGCGACAAAGAGAATAAAATCAGCACCTGGGGTGGATCAGTAGCATGTTAAGAGATTCTGAATGACAGAGGGTGGGGAACCTATAAGCTAATTGTACTTTTTTTCTACCTTCTTTAGTGATCTTCAGTCAGTTAATGGTAGAATAATTATAATCAACAAGGACTGGAAGTTTCAGATAAGAGTTTAAAAGAGTGCATGTTCTGTGCAGAAATTTTAAAAAAAAAAGCTGTTAAATGGAGCTTCAAAGTATATAGTTGGAAAAATGCTTAATTTTGCTTATTTCAGAATATTCCAAAACTGTTGGTTAAAAAGATATCTTTCTTTGATGTCTATTCCGTTGTCAAGTATAGACATATAGCATAAATACCTTCAAGATACAGTTAAACAAGTAAATATTCACTGCTGAGTCTTGGTATCTGGGATAACAAAGCACTGTATTAATATCAAATATTCCCTAAACGTTTATCAGCCAAGGGAAGGGGCAATGCCCCAGAGTTATACTCATTACAAGAAGAAATGTAGCCTAAGACCAAGATTAAACATGGATGACTCAGAAAAGAAAAAAAACAATACATGGATAACTGGTCTTTGAGTATGCAGTTAATAATACTTAAGAGCATAGATTTCACAAATTATTAATTATAATAACCAACATTTAATAAGGAGCTACTATGTGCTCCTTAACAGCCTTAGAAGGTAAGTATTATTTCAACTGTTTCAGAGAAGAAACTAAGGCTTAGAGATTACAGTATAAGATCAAGATCTAGAATCCAGGCTGATGGAGTTAGAATCCTGAATATACCACTTACTGGCTCTACTAACTTGGGCAAGTTACTTAAACTCCCTGATTCAGTTTACTGCATGAAAAATGGAGATAATGATGGGATTTATTTCAGGGTAAAGAAGCTGGCACATAGTCAGTGCCTATATGTCATGACATTGAGCAAATCACTCAGTAATAGCTTGCCTAAGGCCACACAACTAAGAAGGGGCAGATCCTGGATTTCTGTTCAGACTCCAAAGCTTGTATCTTAACTAAAATGCCCCAATGATTATCCCAAATCAGACTGTAGTCTTCCTGCTACATTTAGCTAACAATTAGTATGCATTTTATCTTGTTTCACAAAACTCCCTAAAATAGTATCATCTGTTCTCATTGCTTACTGCTTATTGAGTGCTTATGGCACAGAACCAGATACTTAACAAAGACCTGACAAGGCTCAGAAAAGAAGTGTATGTGTTTGTTGAAAATGAGTGGACAATCATGAACTCACAATCTTACAGGGATGAGATTTTATAAAGAAAGATATATTTAGAGGCCAATCAATTGCTAGTAAACAATTTGCTTCAAAGGAGAAAAAAAAAAAAAAAGGGCCACAAACTAAGAACTACAGCCTTTTTCTGTCTGCTTTCTCATCTCATTTATGCTGTCATCTATGATCTTGCTCTTCAGAGTGGCTGACATTTGTAAAATGATGCTGTTTATTTTTCTTTAAGCAGAAAATAGGAAAAATGTTACCGCTATTGATTTAGCTGTACTTTTGTTCCCCATGCAACATCACACCTGTGCCCAAACAGAGCTGTGTACTTTTACAGCATTTCCTGGAGTTATTTTTAAATTGGTCTTTCTTGTTCCAGAGCAAGTTGGCAGCAAACCCATGGTGGCATCAGGAAAAACAAAATTTCATAACTCTGTTGTCAGGTAACATTGACTGAATTCGTAAATCACATTATGAAGAAACCCTGGACCTGAAATGCTGCTATAAGCAAGTCTGCATTTATAAGCATCAAAGACCACAACTCTGGAGATCTGTCATTGTAATCAAGAAAAGACAATGGAACATGGTTCCTGGGCTGGGTTGCTTTCAGTTCCAACCAGGAAGCAGTGGAAATATCCTTCTTATTGACCTTGTCACATCTCATCTCAGAGTCTTATACTGGCTTCCCTTGTCTTCTGACTCAGATGTAAACACCTCAGTCTTATTTGGAAAATTCTAGAAACTATAAACCCAAACTTATCTCCCACTACTTCATCTCATGAACCCTGTACTTGATATGCAAACTGAGCAACTTGAGGCTTTCCAAACAAGCTGCATATTTTCTTTTAAGCCAGTTAACATATATTCACTGGACACTGCTCTGGACACACCTGCACTTTGTAGAATCTGGAGGAAAAGACTGACTTTCATTACAAGTGTTTCAAATTCTATGAAGAACAACAAGGCAGTCTAGGAGTTTATAACACAGAGAAGCAGTCTGGTATGAGTATCAGGAAAGGTGTTTCAGTTCAGCTTAGTTCAGTTCAGTCGCTTAGTCATGTCAGACTCTTTGTGACCCCATGAATCACAGCACGCCAGGCCTCCCTGTCCATCACCAACTCCAGAGTTCACTCAAACTCACTTTCATCGAGTCAGTGATGCCATCCAGACATCTCATCCTCTGTCATCCCCTTTTTCTCCTGCCCCCAACCCCTCCCAGCATCAGTTTTTCCCAATGAGTCAACTCTTCCCATGAGGTGGCCAAAGTATTGGAGTTTCAGCTTTGGCATGTCAAGGCTGTATATTGTCACTCTGCTTATTAACTTATATGCAGAGTACATCATAAGAAACGCTGGGCTGGAGGAAGCGCAACCTGGAATCAAGATTTCCAGGAGAAATATCAATAACCTCAGATATGCAGATGACACCACCCTTATGGCAGAAAGTGAAGAAGAGCTAAAAAGCCTCTTGATGAAAGTGAAAGAGGAGAGTGAAAAAGCTGGCTTAAAGCTCAACATTCAGAAAACTAAGATCATGGCATCTGCTCCCATCACTTTATGGGAAATAGATGGGGAAACAGTGGAAACAGTGTCAGACTTTATTTGGGGGGCTCCAAAATCACTGCAGATGGTGATTGCAGCCATGAAATTAAATTACTCCTTGGAAGGAAAGCATGTTAAAAAGCAGACACATTACTTTGTCAACAAAGGTCCATCTAGTCAAGGCTATGGTTTTTCCAGTGGTCATGTATGGATGTGAGAGTTGGACTGTGAAGAAGGCTGAGCTAGTCATGTCAGACTCTTTGTGACCCCATGAATCACAGCACGCCAGGCCTCCCTGTCCATCACCAACTCCAGAGTTCACTCAAACTCACTTTCATCGAGTCAGTGATGCCATCCAGACATCTCATCCTCTGTCATCCCCTTTTTCTCCTGCCCCCAACCCCTCCCAGCATCAGTTTTTCCCAATGAGTCAACTCTTCCCATGAGGTGGCCAAAGTATTGGAGTTTCAGCTTTGGCATGTCAAGGCTGTATATTGTCACTCTGCTTATTAACTTATATGCAGAGTACATCATAAGAAACGCTGGGCTGGAGGAAGCGCAACCTGGAATCAAGATTTCCAGGAGAAATATCAATAACCTCAGATATGCAGATGACACCACCCGTATGGCAGAAAGTGAAGAAGAGCTAAAAAGCCTCTTGATGAAAGTGAAAGAGGAGAGTGAAAAAGCTGGCTTAAAGCTCAACATTCAGAAAACTAAGATCATGGCATCTGCTCCCATCACTTTATGGGAAATAGATGGGGAAACAGTGGAAACAGTGTCAGACTTTATTTGGGGGGCTCCAAAATCACTGCAGATGGTGATTGCAGCCATGAAATTAAATTACTCCTTGGAAGGAAAGCATGTTAAAAAGCAGACACATTACTTTGTCAACAAAGGTCCATCTAGTCAAGGCTATGGTTTTTCCAATGGTCATGTATGGATGTGAGAGTTGGACTGTGAAGAAGGCTGAGCGCTGAAGAATTGATGCTTTTGAAGTGTAGTGTTGGAGAAGACTCTTGAGAGTCCCTTGGACTGCAAGGAGATCCACTCAGTCCATTCTAAAGGAGATCAGTCCTGGGTGTTCTTTGGAAGGAATGACATTAAAGCTGAAACTCCAGTACTTTGGGCAGGAAAAAAAATAACTTTCAGTTATAAGATTAATAAATTTGACAGATCTAATGTACAGTACTATAGTATATAGTGACTATAGTTAATAGTAGCAATATAGTTAATAATGTATGGTACACTTGAATTTTGCTAAGAGAGTAGATTTTAAGTGCTCTCACCACACATGCATACATGAACACGTAGATTAAAAAGTTTGACTGGAGGTGTGATTTCACCATGCATACACGTATTAAAGCATCACATTGTACACCTTAAATGTATTCAATGACGACTGGTCAGTCATACTTCATTCAGTTAAGCTGTGATAAACAAACAACAAAAAATTGACATTGTTATCTTTTCTAGAGGCAAGATTGTAGATGAATTGCCCCTTCTGGTACATTCTTTGATTATCTATTTTCCTGATTTTCTAAATCTTCCTAGCAAACAGTGAGTTGGCCGTTGTGGTCTGCAACATAAATGATTTACAGATCTATGAGGTTATTTTAAAATTCTTCCTAGCTTTTGAGTCTATATTCAGAAAATGGAAAGTAAAGCAGTGTTTTAATACTGGTGGTGCACACTTTTCTCCATTCAACTCCCTTCAATCTATTTCTTTGATTAACTGATTGGAAGAAATGGATCTGTTTCCAATCATTTACTACCATTTTGAAGTACGATCTTATATCTACATGGGAAATTATAGGAAACCATGTTTACCTGGAATTACTCTGTTGCTCTAACTGCTATTCAAAAACTTCTACTGAACAACATAAAGTAATAGCTTTTGTTGCTGAGCCACCCAGAATCCTTGACATCATTTGAGCCTGTGGATGCCTTAGCAACAGTAGCTTTGTAGTCATGGTAACAACCTTGTGCTTCAGAGGCAAAACCAATGAGCTTTAAGCATCACTTCATTCTAGCTAAGCTTCTCTGACCTGATCAGGGTGGAACAAGATCTGTCTGTTCTTTCAAGCACATGTGCCCCTCAGCAGGGAAGGAAAATTGTGCATAATGTACCTGATTTAAATGCCATACTTGGATTATTCAAACAAGTGAATCTTTATTCTGGTTTGATGGCTTAAATGGCAATTTGTTGTTCTTTTTTTAAACTAGACTGTTGATTTCAATTACCAAGGAGCGTTGCTATGAAAGTAGAGCATATAACACGTATGTTGTGAATGCTGTGATTATTAAAAATTTCAGAAGAGTAAAACATGTCAGTTCCTTCAATGATACCGATTAGAAAAGATCAGGGGAGCTGGAAAATGATTTTCATTTGTTTTGCTGAATGTTTTCCTCTTATGCAAAATGGTAATAAGGAACAATATCATATTTCAAATTAATATGTCATGCTGAGATTGCAGTAGCAAGAAACCAATCATAAACTCAGTCTACACCTGGCCTACAATATCTTTGAAAGGCTTAAGACTCCCTCTGAAAATTTCTTTCCTAAAACTGAACTAATAAACTGTAGTTCTAAAAGCTGTATATTCAATTCGAGTGCCAGGGCTAAGTAACCCATTCATAAGAAGTACATATAGAATTCCTCTTTCAATTAAGCTTCCCTATACCCCTGTTTATGGATATATTATACATGATTGATAACGTCATATCAAATGTATAATAAAAAACCAGATGGGTTTCCCAACTGTATTTACTTAGCTCTTCTAGTTCACCTGGACTGTTTTGCACTGCATAGCATATTTCATATCAAAACTATAGCTCAAATATTATTTTTTGCATTTTGAAATACATTGATCTCTTTTTTTAGGTCAATTTTTCATTCATTCTATTTTACTAGTGTTTCCATTTCAAGCCAAGATAAAGCAAAAGCTCCTCAAGGAAAATTATCCTTTATAAATTAGCTTAGTTAGGTAAAATTTTAAGACTTCTAAACTGTCCCAGTTCACAGTGGGAACTCTACCTCATGGACTCGATTAATGTATATACATTAACTGTATTTATTTAGCTCTTCTAGTTCACCTGAACTGTTTTGCACTGCATAGCATATTTCATATCAAAACTATAGCTCAAATATTATTTTTTGCATTTTGAAATACATTGATCTCTTTTTTTAGGTCAATTTTTCATTCATTCTATTTTACTAGTGTTTCCATTTCAAGCCAAGATAAAGCAAAAGCTCCTCAAGGAAAATTATCCTTTATAAATTAGCTTAGTTAGGTAAAATTTTAAGACTTCTAAACTGTCCCAGTTCACAGTGGGAACTCTACCTCATGGACTCAATTAATGTATATACATGTCTGTTATGAGAAATACCATTGAAAGGACAAAGATTAGCAAGAAATGGTTCTTGCTCTCAAGAAAGTTGCCAACAAGTCTTGACTGAAATGGAACTCTCCTTTCCTCATTTCCAACAAAACCTAAAGGAGAACTGTAGATTTAGTCTTCATTGACTTTTGTGGGTTCATGTGTTTGGGTTTTTTTTTCTGTTTTTAATTTGGCTAACTCTAATATCTGAAATATTTAAAGCCAGCTATTGTACTTGAGGTACATTTCATTACCAGCATTTTGCAATCATGTCTGTGCTGTGGCTGAAAATTTATTTTTATCACCAGTTTACAAAATAACATCTTAAATATTTTACTGAATTGGAAGTGTTTTTCTATCAGGAGAATCACAGCTATTTGCTTCGTGGCATCCTTTGTTCCATAGTCTGTACCAATGAAGAAGGTGGTATTGGTGAATATCTTGGAACTGTCATAAAGCAGGCAACAGACTTTCATTTTAAATGAAACTCAGATTTGGTGAACTAAACTTAAAAGAAGTCATTGTCCAAGAAATGACTTCACCCCTAAATTTTTGGCTGGTTGTATGAAAAATAAAAGTCAAATGGAGAACCTTGAATTTATTATTTGGAAAATGATCTGATTTACCGTTGTGTCCTTTTGATGATAATTATAATAATTATAAATTTCATATTATTTAATTTTATCCTCATTTGGCCATTGTGATCTTTGCCAACATCTGATAGGCAGTAAAATTTAAAGAAAGTTACTTTGTTACAGAATCACAAAAATAACATGGCTGGAATGGATATGAGCTCCAGGTAGAAAAACTCCATCATTTTGGAATCTCTGAGTTTTCAGTTTCAAATTTCAGCTTTAACTATTTCTTAACAATCCAATCAAACTGACTGGTTGACAGCGGTGTGGACTTGCAAATAAAAGTTGTCTGATTTTAGTAGGATTCTTTGGATTCACTTGCTTTAGTGTTTTTCCCCCCTTCATTCTATTTTTCTTCTTCAGTTTATTTCATTTTAGCTTCTGCCAAGTCAACCAATGGTCCAAGTAGTTTGTGAAGAGCTACTAAGAGACGAAGAGACAGCCATTATCTAGTATTTTCTAGAGGTGAGATCATCTTAAATTCCACTGATTGAGATTTAAACTAAATATGAGGAAGAAATGGAGAACAGTGATAGCAGGCTTTTTAAGAAATATTTTCAACCTTCTGAGTCTATCATTTCTTCTGCATTTAGGATTTCCTTTTCCTCTATTACTTTACATCTGGTCTCCATATACCCTCACATTTTCAATTTATTTCCTCACCTTTCTTCAATTTCTTAACCTTCTATAAACTCACACTTCTCTTCATGAATGTGTTAATGGTTGCCAAGCTGAGATATTATTTAATCTTTAGCATCTAAATAGGAGCATAAATGCATGGCCCTGTGTGTGACTGTTGTGTTTCTGTGTGAGAAAACGCATGCACAGAGACACATACACACACACACTTGCACACTACAAACACAACGATGCTGTCTCTTAGGGACAAATCTCCTCTATAAGCAAACGGTGTTTGGGGAAAATTGGTCCTCAGTGTCTCTTTATCAGCATGGTCGCTTCCATCATGTCCACTTTTTGCGATCCTGTGGACTGTAGCCCGCCAGCCTCCTCTGTCCATGGGATTTTCCAGGCATGAATACTGAAGTGGGTTGCTGTGCCTTTCTCCAAGAGATCTTTGTGACCCAGGGGTCGAACCCACGTCTCTTGAGTTTTCTCCTTGTTTGTCAGCAGATTTTTTATCACTAGTACCACCTGCCTCCTTCATTTTGAGTGAGTGTCTCTCTTGAACTCAGTGACTGTGTGGCCTCAGGGCTCTGTATTCCTTTGGGATCTCCAGAGAGGCATTTCCTCAGGAGGCCTCTGCCCTCAGGTTTTCAACCTCCCTCTCCTCTTTGAAAGCTTATTTTCCTCTGGATATTATGTTCTCAAGATGCCGACATCTAAGGCCAGCTATAATCTTCTAGATTACTTTTCTAAAGACATTAATGGAGGATAATGGCTTAATGTGCATCTTAAAAAGACTCCTTAGTACTTTAACCTCACTGAGCTAGGAATTTCTAGGGTGTGGTGTGCTGGTTGGGGCTATTTTAAGAGTTCATACTCTGCACTGTACGGCCTTTAATTTCTTCAGGGGTTGGTTGCTCACTGCCAGCTGTGAGCCAGTACTGTTTGTTCAACTTAGTGGCTGATATCTGATGTCTCAGTGGAAAAACTAATAATAACAACTCTTATCCATCCAAACTCTATTATGAGCCTGACTTAGTTTACTAGGACTGCCCTAACAAAATATAACAGCCTGAGTGGATTCAACAACAGAAATTTCTTTTCTCACAGTCCTGGAGGCTAGCAGTTCAAGATTAAGGGGTCTGCAGGGTTGATTTCTTCTGAGGTCTCCCTCCTTTGTTTGCACATTGTGACCTTCTCTCTGTGTCCTCACATGGCCTTTCTTCTAGTTGCACCCATATCTGCTTCCTAATCTCCTTTGTTTATATGGACAGCAGTCATATTGGGTAAGGGTTCATCCATAGGACTTCATTTTACCTTAATTACCTCTCAAGGCAATTAATGACTTATCTCTGATATAGGTACATTCTGAGGTTGTGGGCAGCTTGGAGTTCAACATATGAATTTTGGAAGGATACAATAAGTTTCACATTATATTAAACAATGTACATGTGCTATCTTTCATTACTAAAAATATCTAGAGAGGTTCATTTTGTTTTTCAATTTTTTTGTTGTTGAAAAATTGAGGGTCCGAAAGGATCAGTAACTTATTCAAGGTCACATAACTACTAGGCAGTAAAACTGGAAATTGAATTGAGCCTTACAGCTCCAAAGTTCATATTTTTCTGCTCTTCCACTCTTCCTCTGGCTAAAATTTATAGCCAGTCAGCCTGCTCCAAAACACATTGATTGTTCTTCCTGGAATTTTTTGCTTCACAGAAGATTGACACTTAACTGATATGTAGGCAAAAGTCTCCTTGAAAGAATGTGCTCAAAAGATAGAAAAATAGCCTATTTTCTAACAGTCAGATTTTTCAACTTGGTAAACATTAAAGAAGACTTGCTTTTAAAAAAAAAAAAAACAAGGAAACTTTGGAATTTTAGGTTTTACCATAGCAACATAAATTAGCTTTTAAAAACAATCTATCTAGCGTGTGTCGGTGATAGATAGGAAGGCCTGGTGTGCTGCTGTTTATGGGGTCACAAAGAGTTGGACACGACTGAGCCACTGAACTGAACTAAACTGAATGTGTCTAACCTCTAACCCACCAGGGGGTGCAAGGTGAACTGACCTGGGATCTTCAGTCTTTTAGGAGAAAAGCAAGCCACAACACCTTTAAGTTTTTCTAAATCTAAACATGTTTTTCAAGGGTTACAGTTTTCTGAACTAAAACAAGTCCAGGCTTCTTTGTGGTCTCCTTTTAAATCACTGCAATTGTAGACAAGATGTCTCCTTACTCATTCAAATTATTTATTTTGCCCATTTTTCTACTACAGTTTCCTGAAATGAGAGGTTTTTATAGGAAGAAATGGTCTCTGACAAGTTAGTTCTTTTTGTTTTTTGCAGCACAGAAAGTTTACATGAAAAGAAATCCATAACCTAAATCAGATGACAAGATAGTGACAGTATTCCTAAGGAAGATAATAGGAAAGTGAAATTCTTTTATGTTAGCTTCTTGTTAAGGCCTTTTTGTAAACATCCTAAAGAAAGGGGAAGAAAAGACGAAGAGGAGGAAAGAAAGAATAAAAATAAAAATTTGGACACTAAAGTGGTAAACTTGGAGACGGGATATTGTGGAAACTGTGATAAAAACTCTCTAGTTCTACAATTATCACAGAAAAGTTAGAAAAATATATTTCCTACTAGGTACAGTGTTTCTTTACTGTAGTGTGGTTATTACACTGGAATAAGTGTACTGAATGATGATAAAATATAATTCAGCAGTAGAAAGAAAAAAGAGGAATTTGTTTCCTCAAATGTAATAGTTTAAAAATAAGCAATATTACCGAATTTGAATTATATTCTGTTAATAAATCCCTCACAGAAGCACAACATCTCTGGAGAGGTGTCCAAGACCACAGTTATCTTAATGTATAGCCTGGCATCTAGTACTAGAGGGCTAAACCTATAGACTCCTTTTATATGATGGTTGTTCCCCTTCAAGGTCTTGGCCATTGACCTTTTTTTTTTTTTTAAATAAAGCTGAACTCCTTATATCCATTCTTTGTGAATATAAATATAGTGTTCAAAAACCATTTTTTGCTGTTGTCTTATATTTTTGTAATGTTATTTTTTAAACTTTTGTTTTATATTGGTGCATAGTTAATTAACAATGTTTGTTAGTTTCAGGTATACAGCAAAGCAATTTAGTTATAAATATACCTTCTTTTTCAAATCTAGTCTCTTTCTGATTCTTTAGGTTATTACAGAATATTGAGCACCATTCCCCATGTTATACAGTAGGTCCTTACTTCTAACCCTAATTGGGCACCTTGCTCTTAGATGCTCCTGATCTACAGGTGACTTGATGAGATAGTGGATAGTTAATGGCAAATCTAATTTTCATGCAAATAAACAGCAAAACAAGGGTTCCTGGCATCGGAACATATGAAGGACAGTTTGTACGCAGGTACTCAGTACTGTGGTTTGGCATTGCAACCACACCTCTAGAAGGTGAACTTGTAGACTTGAGATCTCTCAAGGTTTCTAGTGCTGAGAGGACCTGAAGAAGGTTACTTCTGGAAAAGAAAATTAAGTTTCTGCTTTACAGATCAGAAATTTAATTGACAACTAACTTGAAGGAGATCAAATTCAAAGATTATTTTATAAATTAAAACTTTTAACAAACTGACTTGCAAATTTTTGCATTTCTCATCATACCTACCATTGTGCCAGGAATGTGGGACATATTTTAAAAATTTGCAAAATACAGCATCCTGCTAATAGATAATTCATAAGCAGGATGGCGATTCACTAGCTTACAGTAAACAAGTATACTTAACCTGTTTACAGGGGTCACAAATTCCTTTGGGAATCTTTTGACGTGTCTTCCCAGAATATAGTATGCACATGCATTCAGCATTTGCAGACAAATTAAAGTGTCCACAGCACATTCAGAGATGATCCATGGACTCCAGGTTAAGAAATTCTGACATAAAGAAGCATAAATTACCAGTGACTGGTATATTTACCAGTCTTGAGTGATATTGAGGTATTGATATTGATAAGGGAGAAAGCTGTTTGATATAGCTATCATTAGAGAATTGAGAAATGATTGTTAGATTTTTCATCCCAAGTAAGTTGCCCTGTTCAGTAAAGAAGGTTGCATGTGAGCATAAGTTAGTTATCTTTGCTGTCAACAGATGCCAAGTCAAAAGTCAATACCCAGGGCAAAGAGGACATCCTGTTTTCTCTACTTTAAGTGATTCACTTCTGAGTATTTACAATATCAATTCTTTTAAGACTCTATCATACTTTTATATCATGACCTATTATTCTAATTTTTTGCTATATTGCTATATAATTATTATTATTAATAATAAATTTATTTTTGTTTAAGATAAGCTTACCTGTATATGGGCTTATCAATTTCAAAATATTTATCCAACATGTAATTAACTTTTACAGTAGGCAGAGAAACACAGTGATGAACAAACACACACTGTTCATGGAGTTTACAGACTTGTGGATTCATCAAACAGGGATGAGGCCAGTTTTTTAGAGCTCTCAGCTTTTCAAAGTTATTAAAAAAAATTCTCCCAAATTTAACTGAATAACTTCATTGAACTCTTTCTACATATAAAGCGTTTTTTTTATAAATAATAGGCTCAATTCTTATTCTTAATGAATTTATAATTTTGTTATGAAGATACAGTAAGTCTAAAGATACAGTTATGAGTCAAGGAGATTTGGTTTCAAATTCTAATTCTAAAAAGCTCTACATTCTCTTTCCCTTTCCTTATCCTTTCTCATGCTCATTTTCTTCATCTTAAGATAGGGAAAGCAATAGCAGTGTCATGGTATTATTATGAAATTAAAATTGGCAAAAATGTTTTAAAAGATCTTGGCACATGTGTTTAATAATAGATATTACAATTTCTAAAACACATATAATAAACTATAAACAAATGATGTCACATGTGATGGTTTTGGTAACCATCTCCTATGCAATGTTACGAACCTCCATCCATATTTGTGCAGGTATTCTGTCTACCAGATACAAACCCTTGAGTCTATTTGTCACCTCCACTAAATAATCATAAGGGATTTGATTCAGGTCATAGCAAAATGGTCTAGTGGTTTTCTCACTGTTCAAATTAAGACTTAATTTTGCAAGAAGA
>SJYC01038296.1:0-21242 GCA_006408675.1 Madoqua kirkii
TCAAGGTCTTGGCCATTGACCTTTTTTTTTTTTTTAAATAAAGCTGAACTCCTTATATCCATTCTTTGTGAATATAAATATAGTGTTCAAAAACCATTTTTTGACTGTTGTCTTATATTTTTGTAATGTTATTTTTTAAACTTTTGTTTTATATTGGTGCATAGTTAATTAACAATGTTTGTTAGTTTCAGGTATACAGCAAAGCGATTTAGTTATAAATATACCTTCTTTTTCAAATCTAGTCTCTTTCTGATTCTTTAGGTTATTACAGAATATTGAGCACCATTCCCCATGTTATACAGTAGGTCCTTACTTCTAACCCTAATTGGGCACCTTGCTCTTAGATGCTCCTGATCTACAGGTGACTTGATGAGATAGTGGATAGTTAATGGCAAATCTAATTTTCATGCAAATAAACAGCAAAACAAGGGTTCCTGGCATCGGAACATATGAAGGACAGTTTGTACGCAGGTACTCAGTACTGTGGTTTGGCATTGCAACCACACCTCTAGAAGGTGAACTTGTAGACTTGAGATCTCTCAAGGTTTCTAGTGCTGAGAGGACCTGAAGAAGGTTACTTCTGGAAAAGAAAATTAAGTTTCTGCTTTACAGATCAGAAATTTAATTGACAACTAACTTGAAGGAGATCAAATTCAAAGATTATTTTATAAATTAAAACTTTTAACAAACTGACTTGCAAATTTTTGCATTTCTCATCATACCTACCATTGTGCCAGGAATGTGGGACATATTTTAAAAATTTGCAAAATACAGCATCCTGCTAATAGATAATTCATAAGCAGGATGGCGATTCACTAGCTTACAGTAAACAAGTATACTTAACCTGTTTACAGGGGTCACAAATTCCTTTGGGAATCTTTTGACGTGTCTTCCCAGAATATAGTATGCACATGCATTCAGCATTTGCAGACAAATTAAAGTGTCCACAGCACATTCAGAGATGATCCATGGACTCCAGGTTAAGAAATTCTGACATAAAGAAGCATAAATTACCAGTGACTGTTATATTTACCAGTCTTGAGTGATATTGAGGTATTGATATTGATAAGGGAGAAAGCTGTTTGATATAGCTATCATTAGAGAATTGAGAAATGATTGTTAGATTATTTCATCCCAAGTAAGTTGCCCTGTTCAGTAAAGAAGGTTGCATGTGAGCATAAGTTAGTTATCTTTGCTGTCAACAGATGCCAAGTCAAAAGTCAATACCCAGGGCAAAGAGGACATCCTGTTTTCTCTACTTTAAGTGATTCACTTCTGAGTATTTACAATATCAATTCTTTTAAGACTCTATCATACTTTTATATCATGACCTATTATTCTAATTTTTTGCTATATTGCTATATAATTATTATTATTAATAATAAATTTATTTTTGTTTAAGATAAGCTTACCTGTATATGGGCTTATCAATTTCAAAATATTTATCCAACATGTAATTAACTTTTACAGTAGGCAGAGAAACACAGTGATGAACAAACACACACTGTTCATGGAGTTTACAGACTTGTGGATTCATCAAACAGGGATGAGGCCAGTTTTTTAGAGCTCTCAGCTTTTCAAAGTTATTAAAGAAAATTCTCCCAAATTTAACTGAATAACTTCATTGAACTCTTTCTACATATAAAGCGTTTTTTTTTTATAAATAATAGGCTCAATTTTTATTCTTAATGAATTTATAATTTTGTTATGAAGATACAGTAAGTCTAAAGATACAGTTATGAGTCAAGGAGATTTGGTTTCAAATTCTAATTCTAAAAAGCTCTACATTCTCTTTCCCTTTCCTTATCCTTTCTCATGCTCATTTTCTTCATCTTAAGATAGGGAAAGCAATAGCAGTGTCATGGTATTATTATGAAATTAAAATTGGCAAAAATGTTTTAAAAGATCTTGGCACATGTGTTTAATAATAGATATTACAATTTCTAAAACACATATAATAAACTATAAACAAATAATGTCACATGTGATGGTTTTGGTAACCATCTCCTATGCAATGTTACGAACCTCCATCCATATTTGTGCAGGTATTCTGTCTACCAGATACAAACCCTTGAGTCTATTTGTCACCTCCACTAAATAATCATAAGGGATTTGATTCAGGTCATAGCAAAATGGTCTAGTGGTTTTCTCTACTGTTCAAATTAAGACTTAATTTTGCAAGAAGAAGCTCATGATCTGAGCCACAGTCAGCTCCCAGTCTTGTTTTTTGCTGACTGTATAGAGCTTCTACACTCTTGGCTGCAAAGAGTATAATCAATCTGATTTCAGTATTGACCATCTGGTCAGTGTGTCCATGTGTAGAGTCATCTCTTGTGTTGTTGGAAGAGGGTATTTGCTATGACCAATATGTTCTCTTGGCAAAATTCTGTTAACATTTGCCCTGCTTCATTTTGTACTCCAAGGCCAAACTTGCTGTTGTCTGGGTATTTCTTGACTTCCTACTTTTGCATTCTATTCTTCTATGGTGAAAAAGACATTGTTTTGGTGTTAGTTCTAGATCTTGTAAGTCTTCATAGAACTGGTCAACTATAGTTTCTTCTGCATTAGTGGTTGAAGCATAGACTTCAATTACTGTGATATTGAGTGTTTTGCTTTGGAAATGAAGCAAAATCATTCTGTTCTTTTTGAGATTGAACCAAAAAGAGCATTTTGGACTCTTGTTGACTATGGAAGCTACTCTATTTCTCTTAGGAGATTTCTTGCCCACAGTAGTAGATATAATGGCCATCTGAATTAAATTCACCTGTTCCTGTCCATTTTAGTTAACTGATTCCCAGGATGTTGATGTTCAGTCTTGCCATCTACTGCTTAACCACATCAATTTACCTTGATTCATGAATCTAACATTCCAGGTTCCTGTGTAATATTGTCTTTACAACACTGGACTTTACTTTCACCACCAGATACACCCACAACTGAGGATGGCTTCTGCTTTGGCACAATCACATCATTCTTTCAGGAGCTATTAGTAATTGGCTCCATGTTCTTTTCCAGTAACATATCAAGCAACTTCCAACATGAGGGTGTTCATCTTCCAGTGTCAAATTTTTTTTGCCTTCTTATATTGTTCATGGGGGTTATCCTGGCAAAAATACTGAGTGGATTTCCATTTCCTCCTCAGTAGACTACTTTTTGTAAAAACAGTAACCTATCCATATTGAGTGTCCCTGTATGGCATGGATCATAGCTGCATTGAGTTTTGCAGTCCCCTTCTCCATGACAAGGCTGTGATCCAAACAGAGGAGATTAAGAAGAGATGACAAGAATACACAGAAGAACTATATAAAAAATATCTTAATGTTCCAGATAACCATGATGGTGTGGTCACTCACCTAAAGCTGGACATCTGAGAATGTGTCAAGTAGAGTTTAGGAAACATTACTATGAACAAAGCTAGTGGAGTTGATGGAATTCCAGTTCAGCTATTTAAAATCCTAAAAGATTATATGGTTAAAGTATTGCACTCAATATGTCAGCAAATTTTGAAAATCCACCAGTGGCCACAGGACTGGAAAATGTCACTTTTCATTCCAATCCCAAAGGGCAATGCCAAAGACTGTTCAAGCTACCATATAGTTGTGCTCATTTCACATGCTAGTAAGTTCAGTTCAGTTCATGACTCAAAGAGTCATGCCTGACTCTTTGCAACCCTATGGACAAAGCACACCAGGCTTCCCTGCCCATCACCAGGCTTCCCTGCCCATCACCAGGCTTCCCTGCCCATCACCAGACTTCCCTGCCCATCACCAGCTCCCGGAGCTTGCTCAAACTCATGTCCATTGAGTCAGTGATGCCATCTTATCCTCTGTCATCCCCTTCTCCTCCTATCTTTAATCTTTCCCAGCATCAGGGTCTTTTCCAATGAGTCAGCTCTCTGCATCAGGTGGCCAAAGTATTGGAACTTCAGCTTCAGCATCAGTACTTCCAATGAATATTCAGGACTGATTTCCTTTAGGATTGACTGATTGGATCTCCTTGCAGTCCAAGGGACTCTCAATAGTCTTCTCCAACACCACAGTTCAAAAGCATCAATTCATTGGCACTCAGCTTTCTTTATGGTCCAACTCTCACATCCATACATGACTACTAGAAAAACCATAGCCTTGATTAGATGAACCTTTGGCAGCAAAGTGTCTGCTTTTTAACATACTGTCTAGCTTTTTTCCCAAGGAGCAAGCGTCTTTTAATTTCATGGTGGCAGTCACCATCTTCAGTGATTTTTGATCCCAAGAAAATAAAGTCTCTCATTGTTTCCATTATTTCCCCATCTATCTGCCATGAAGTGATGGGACTGGATGCCTTGATCTTCATTTTTTGAGTGTTGAGTTTTAAGCCGGCTTTTTCACTCTCCTCTTTCAGTATCATCATACTAGTAAGGTTATGCTCAAAATCCTTTGAGCTAAGCTTCAGTAGTACATGAATTGAGAATTTCCAGATGTACAAGTTGGATTTCGAAGAGTCAGAGGAACCAGAGATCAAACTGCCAAAATCCATTGGATTTTGGAGAAAGCAAAGGAATTTCAGAAAACCATCTATTTCTGCTTTATTGACAATGCTAAAGCCTTTGACAGTGTGGATCATAACATACTCTGGGAAATTCTTTGAGAGATGGGAATACCAGACCTACTTACTTGTCTCCTGAGAAATGTGTATATAGGTCAAGAACAACAATAACAACAGGACATATAACAACAGATCTGTTCCAAATTGGGAGAGGGGTATGGCAAGGCAGATTGTCACCTTGCTGATTTAACTTTTATGCAAAGTAAATCATGCAAAATGCTGGAATGGAAGAATCCCAAGCTGGAATCAAGATTGCTGGAAGATATATCAGTGACCTCAGATATGCAGATGATAACATTCTAATGGCCAAAATTGAAGACGAACTAAAGAGACTCTTGATGAGTGTGAAAGAGAAGAGTGAAAAAGCTGGCTTGAAATTCAACATTCAAAAAACTAATATTATGGGATTGCTTGCCATCACTTCATGGCAAATAAAAGTGGGAAAAATGGAAAAAGTGAGAGATTTTATATTCTTGGGCTCCAAAATCACTGTAGATGGTGACTGCAGCCATGAAATTAAAAGACGCTTGCTCTTTGGAAAAAAGCTGTCACAAATTTAGACAGCATATTAAAGATCAGAGGCATCACTTTGCTGACAAAAGGCTGTGTGATGAAAGCTATGGTTTTTCCAGTAGTCATGTGTGGATGTGAGAAGTTAAATGCATAGAAGTTAAATCAGCAAGGTGACAAGTTGGACCATAAATAAGATTGACTGCCAAAACATTGATGCTTTCAAATTGTGGTGCTGGAGAAGACTCTTGAGAGTTCCTTGGACTGCAAAGAGATCAAACTAGTCACTCTTACAGGAAATCAGTCCTGAATATTCACTGGAAGGATGGATGTGAAAACTGAAGCTTCAATAGTTTGGCCACCTGATGTGAAGAGCTGACTCAATGGAAGAGACCCTGATGCTGGGAAAGATAGAAGGCAAAAGGAGAAGTGGGCAGGAGAGAATGAGATGGTTAGAAAACATCACTGACTCAATTGTGACTGAGTGATTTTCTCCATGAATTTGAGCAAACTCCAGGAAATAGTGGTGAACAAAAGAGCCAACATGTTGTAATCCATGGTGTTGTAAAGAGTTGGACATGACTTAGTCACTGAGCAATGACAATGTCACATATTGCAGACAAAGACAAAATATCAGATGATTAGTATATGTGAGAAGAGCTTCTGTGGAGGCAGATAATGATGGATTGAGATATTCAGAAGCTTCAGAGCAAATGGAACCTGAATTCTACCTTAAAATCTGAGTAGTAGGATTTGGTAGAGAGGAGAGATCATACCAGATAGGATAGTGATATAAGCAGTGACTATAAAGACTGTATATATATGTTTTGCTGAGTGACAATGAATAGATTAATCTTCTTTATTCAGAGGATCCATGTAAATTAACAGTAGAAGAGAATGCTGGAGAGGTAGAGCTGGGAAAAAATGGGGAAGATCTTGAATCTTCCTGAAAGAGCAAGGGATGGAAAGGCATTTCAGAGGAAAATGACACATTGTAGGAAGATTCATCACATCATTGTAGTGTAGGGTAGGATACTATCTGAGGCTATCACAAAAAACAAGTTGATATTGATATGATCTGTTTGGATACTGGCAGTTAGAGTGGTATGGAATAAACAGGCTGGAAACATTAGAAAAAAAAAAGGGATTGAAAATGTTTATTGGTGCATGGTAAAGAGAAGTTACCTGAAGATGATGGATTCAGTGAAGACATATTAGAAGTATAGTAGTGAACCTGGGTGTCTTAGGAAAGAGGACACACTGGGAAGTAGGCTTCTTTAGGCAGGCAGAAGTGGGGAGGAAATCATTTTAAGCTCTATACCGTTTACTCCTTGAAGAACCCTGTCTCATTCATCTTGGAATCCTCCACACTTAGCACAGTATCAGGAAGATGATGGGTTTAAACCATGTGTGAGGAACAACTGAATGATATGTCATGGTTCACTTTGAACTTGGGTAGTGTAAGTGTACAACTAGGATAAATTCAAAGCTAGAAATAGAGATGTGAATGGCTAGAGTGTAAGAAGAGACACATTCTGAGAAAGAGAGGCAGATGGTGTTTTGATCCACGGTAGGGGATGGGCAGATGCCTCCTTTTTCCATAGCTTATGCAGTGAGCCAACCTTCATTGTCAGCCTCTACAACCCTTTGCTTGAGGACTTTCATTGCCCACCAGAGCCCTCTTGACCTACATGTAAGGCAAACAAGAAGCACTAAAGAATTAGCAACCTGGAGAACAGCCCTTAAACAATGTCGGTAAGGAGCTAATGGGTAAATATCCTAGGTCCTTCAAGCAGGATAATTTTCTGGTATATGTGCTGTACTCTCTCTCATTTATAATCCAGACAAAGTTGACCAGGGTGCTAATTTGATGGCTCACCTCTTTGGGGGAGAAGGGCTCCTCCCCTTTCTCTATCACTTCCTACTGATGCCCTGTCCTGTTGATTTTTCCTAATAATTCCTTGCAAATATCCTTTTTTTGGAGTCTGCCTCTCAGAAATTGCTTGAAGTCAATAAGAGTGACACAGATCAGCAAGAGAAGTGGACAGGCAAACCCAACTTTATTTGGGAAGCACCAGTGGGTCAGGACATGCCTAAAGGGCATAATGAGTGGGATGCCACATATAGTCAAGACAATCCAGTTTGACCTGCATCCTTTGGAGAAGCGAGGTATGAACGTATTCTGGATACCAAGGGCCAAGCAGAAGCTAGAATCCAGTGTGTGTCAGTTTGATGGAGAGGTAACCAGTCACACATAAAGTCCAATTAGATGAATAAGGTTGGTGATCCAAAGAACATATCAAAAAGCAAACTGGAAGATGTGAAAATGAACTAATTTCAAACCAGGCAAAGGACTTTAAGAAAGAGAAGGGTCTGAGTGAACTCCGGGAGTTGGTGATGGACAGGTAGGCCTGGCGTGCTGCTATTCATGGGGTTGCAGAGTTGGACACGACTGAGCAACTGAATTGAACTGAACTGATACTGCTCAATACTAAAAACTACACAAGCAAGTGAAAGATCCTGGAACCCAGCAGAAAGGAGAGGTTTGACTGGGTCCTGGATGAAGAGTCAAAGCAATAGACAAACCTGTTTGCTTTGTTCTGCCGTTTTAGGTCACTTTCATCCACATACTGTCGGTATGCATTGTCTGTCTGCAAGTAGGCAGGCATCTGCTATGGGCTATATACTTTCTTATTCTTTCAATAGTTGTTCTCTTCCCCCTTGGCTTCAAGATGATATTCACTGGAATCTGCCCACTGCAGTCACATTTGTCTTTCAAGGCTTTTGTGCTCTTTAGGGCATCATGATCTTGGCAAGCAAGAGAATCAGATCACAAAAGCCTGATCCAGTGACTGTACCAGTCACTGCTTTCTGCCTGCAGCACTGCTGTGCACCTCTCTCTATTGAGCAAATTGATGAGAGTCTTTACCATTATATCTTGTTTTCATTTTCAGAGTTGAGCCCTGCATATTGAATGGTCCTCTTTGGGGGTCACCATTCAGATAGTGCAGAAAAAGCAATGGCACCCCACTCCAGTACTCTTGCCTGGAAAATCCCATGGATGGAGGAGACTGGTAGGCTGTAGTCCATGGGGTCGCTAGGAGCCGGACACAACTGAGGGAATTCACTTTCATTTTTCACTTTCATGCATTGGAGAAGGAAATGGCAACCCACTTGCCTGGAGAATCCCAGGGACAGGGGAGCTTGATGGGCTGCTGGCTATGGGGTCACACAGAGTCAGACACGACTGAAGTGACTTAGCAGCAGCAGATTCAGATAGTGCAGACTTTTCTGGATAGTACAGAAGAAGATACAGAGTTGAAAGCAGCACCAGGAAATGGCCAAAATTGTGTTGTCACTGCTCTCGCTGCTGCTGACACCACAGTAGTCCCTCTTCTCTGTGGCAGTTGCTCATTCATCGTATGATCCAGGTTTTTGGCCCCTTGCTGACATTTACAACATTACAGAGAAACAATGACTGAAGGAGCAGCATAGATGTCATCTGGCTAAATGAAGCTGCTGGTTTTTAAAATGTCAAGGCTTTGCCTCTTCATAGTTCGCTTTCCTCCTTCAAAATATTTCACACTCAAGATCCCTGGGAAATGGCAAAGTTTCTTATTTCAATCCCAGGGCATGTGAAGCTTATTGGTAAGGTGAGTCTAAAGAGCCTTGAACAGTTTCCTGTTGTTTATTGTAAAAGTCAAATCATTATCAACCACCTAGGAAATAATGTGGCTGGAAGGGAACTAAATTTGAAGCTTAGGTATTCCTGGCTTGTTTGAAATCCACCAGACCCAAGCACACAGCATTCAGTGACAACATTGTAATGAGGTCTCTGTGGGTTACACTAATCAGCTGAAAGATCATATAAAAACATCTTTTAGAGAGTTGACTGCTCAGCTAAATTTAGAAAGATTCTAGAGTCATCTTTCTGCCTACAACACTTAGACTGAAAAAGAAGATGTTGACTGCAAAATACTCAATGTGACAGTGTACATTTTTACGCTAAAATTTTTTTATAAGATCACTTATGATGAAAAAGATAAGCAAGAACCCAGCCAAAGAAGTAGCTCAGGTAAAGCTACTTAGCCTTCTTCATGTTAAGTGTGTATGTGTGGGCTAATGATGTGCAGTGTGAAATACAGTTATGCTTACCAATTATGTTATCTTATGGCAACCACTGACTTGAGCCAGAAATATTCCAATGTAACTGTAAAACACAGTAATCTGGCAATTTCTTATTTTACAAAAGATTTAATTGCAGGTATCCTTTCCTGTTTCAGTTACTACAAAGGCATCATAGTAATTACCCCTATCATTTAAAGAAGACCAGAAGAAGCTAGATGGATGAGGGGGAGACAGAGAGAAGAATAATGTGGATATCTTAAAATCTTTAATATCCTTGAAGTTGAAATTCTACGTGAACTCATAACAAAACCATCATATTTTACAATACTTATGGGAAATTTGTTAATTTACTGTAAAAATATATTTGCACATACAGTTTCACAGAACTATGGAATAGTTGGTGCTTGTTTCTTTTAAGAATATTGTGGGTGCACTCTGTACTTTCAGAAAGAGTTCTTCATAATATTCAAGTCAGGATTAAAATCAAGTAAGGAGATCAAATTGCCAACATTCGCTGGATCATCAAAAAGGCAAGAGATTTCCAGAAAAACATATTTCTGCTTTATTGACTATGCCAAAGCCTTTGACTGTGTGGATCACAATGAACTGTGGAAAATTCTGAAAGACATGGGAATACCAGACCACCTGACTGCCTCTTGAGAAACCTATATGCAGGTCAGGAAGCAACAGTTAGAACTAGACATGGAACAACAGACTGGTTCCAAATTGGGAAAGGAGTATGTCAAGGCTGTATATTGTCACTCTGATTTTTTTAACTTATATGCAGAGTACATCATGAAAAACACTAGGCTGGATGAAGCACAAGCTGGAATCAAAATTGCTGGGAGAAATATTGATAACCTCAGATATGCAGATGACATCACCTTTATGGTAGAAAGCGAAGAAGAACTAAAGAGTCTCTTGATGAAAGTGAAGGAGAGAGTGAAAAAGTTGGCTTAAAACTCAACATTCAGAAAACTAAGATCATGGTATCCTGTTCAATCACTTCATGGCAAATAGATGGGGAAACAGTGGAAATAGTGGCTGACTTTATCTTTGGGAGCTCCAAATCCACTGCAGATGAAATTAAATTTCATGGCTGTGACTGCAGCCATGAAATTAAAAGACGCTTACTCCTTGGCAGGAAAGTTATGACTAACCTAGACAGCATACTAAAAAGCAGAGACTACTTTCCCAACAAAAGTCCATTTAGTCAAAGCTATGGTTTTTCCTGTAGTCATGTATGAATGTAAGAGTTGGACTATAAAGAAAGCTGAGTGCAGAAGAATTGATGCTTTTGAACTGTGGTGTTGGAGAATACTTTTGAGAGTCCGTTGGATTGCAAGGAGATCCAGCCAGTCCATCCTAAAGGATGTCAGTCCTGGGTGTTCATTGGGAGGACTGATGTTGAAGCTGAAACTCCATTACTTTGGCCACCTGATGCGCAGAACTGAACCATTAGAAAAGACCCTGATGCTGGGAAAGATTGAAGGCAGGAGGAGAAGGGGGTGATAGGTTGGATGGCATCACTGACTCAATGGACATGAGTTTGGGTAAACTCTGGGAGTTGGTGATGAACAGGGAGGCCTGGTGGCTTCAGTACAGGGGGTCACAAAGGGTCAGACATGACTGAACAACTGAACTGAACTGAAGGTAGGTAATCTACCAGTTTTTAATTGAATATTCTTAAGAGAATTACCTAACAATAAACTCAATGTTATAATATGTATTTATTTATTTGGGGGTAACAACTTTATTGAGATACCAAACAATTCACCAGTTTAAAGGGTGCATTTGAATGATTTTTACGTGTTATTCACTAATTTATTCATTTACTTATTTAATATTGTTTGCAATATTAGATTACTTCTTAAAGTGAGGTATAATTAACCTGACCTGCCTCTTGAGAAATCTATATGCAGGTCAAGAAGCAACACTTAGAACTGGACGTGGAACAGCAGACTGGTTCAAAATAGGGAAAGGGGTACGTCAAGGCTGTATAGTGTCACTCTCCTTATTTAATGTATATGCACAGTACTTCATGAGAAATGCTGGGCTGGATGAAGCACAAGCTGGAACCAAGACTAGGTGTTAGAATAACACGCCAAAAATATGTCTTTTTCATTACAGGGGACAGGAATGCAAAAGTAGGAAGTCAAGAAACACCTGGAGCAACAGAAGCATTTGGCCTTGGAGTACAGAAAGAAGCAGGGCAGAGGCTAATAGGGTTTTGCCAAGAATACACACTGGTCATAGCAAATGCCCTCTTCCAGCAATGCAAGTGATAACTCTACACATGGACATCAAGAGATGGTCAATATCAAAATCAGATTGATTATATTCTTTGCAATCAAAGATGGAGAGGCTTTATACAGTCAGCAAAAAGAAGACTGGGAGCTCACTTTGGCTAAGATCATGAAATCCTTATTGCAAAATTCAGCCTTAAACTGAAGAAGTCGGGAAAACCACTAGACCATTCAGGTATGACCTAAATCAAGTTCGTTATTATTATACAGTGGAAGTGAAAAACAGATTCAAGGGATTAGATCTGATAGACAGAGTGCCTGAAGAACTATGGGTTGTATAGAAGGGAAGGATCAAGACCATTCCCAGGAAAAAGAAACGCAAAAAGGCAAAATGCTCATTTGAGGAGGCCTTACAAATAGCTGTGAAGAGAAATGAAAGGCAAAGGAGAAAAGGAAAGATATACCCGTTTGATTGCAGAGTTCCAAAGAACAGCAAAGACAGACAAGAAAGCCTTTTTGAGTGAAAAGTGCAAAGAAATAGAAGAAAACAACAGAATGGGAAAGACTAGAGATCTTTTCAAGAAAATTAGAGATACCAAGGGAATATTTGATGCAAAGATGGGCACAATAAAGGACAGAAATGGTATGGACCTAATAGAAGCAGAAGATATTAAGAAGAGGTAGCAAGAATATACAAAAGAACTATACAAAAAGATCTTCATGACCTAGATAACCAGGATGGTGTGATCACTCACCTAGAGCTAGATATCCTGGAATTTGAAGACAAGTGGGCCTTAGGAAACATTGCTACAAACAAAGCTATTAGAGGTGATGGAATTCCAGTTGAGCTACTTCAAGTCCTAAAGATGATGCTGTGAAAGTGCTGCACTCAATATGCCAGCAAAGTTGAAAAATTCAGCAGTGGCCATGGGACTGGAAAGGGTCAGTTTTTATTCCAATCCCAAAGAAAGGCAATCTCAAAGAATGCTCAAACTACCGCACAATTGCACTCATCTCACATGCTAGTAAAATTCATGCTCAAAATTCTCCAATCCAAGCTTCAATAGTATGTGAACTGTGAGCTTCCAGATGTTCAAGCTGGTTTTAGAAAAGGCAGAGGAACCAGAGATTAAATTGCCAACATCCACTGGATCATTGAAAAAGCAAGAGAGTTCCAGAAAATAAATACTTCTGCTTTATTGCCTATGCCAAAGCCTTTGACTGTGTAGATCACAACAAATTGTGGAAAGTTCTTAAAGAGATGGGAATACCAGACCACCTGACCTGCCTCTTGAGAAATCTACATGCAGGTCAGGAAGCAAGGTAGAACTGGACATGGAACAACAGACTGGTTACAAATTTGGAAAGGAGTATGTCAAGGCTGTATATTGTCACCATGCTTATTTAACTTATATGCAGAGTACATCATGGAAAACACTGGGCTTGATGAAGCACAAGCTAGAACTAAGATCGCCTAGAGAAATCTCAATAAACTCAGATATGCAGATGACACCACCCATGGCAGAAAATGAAGAACTAAAGCCTGTCTTGATGAAAGTGAAAAAGGAGAATTAAAAAGTTGGTGTAAAACTCAACATTCATAAAACTAAGATCATGGCAACCAATCCTATCACTTCATGGGAAATAGATGGGAAAACAGTGGAACAGAGTCAGAATTTATTTTGGGGGGGCTCCAAAATCACTGCAGATGGTAACTGCAGCCATGAAATTAAAAGATATTTGTTCCTTGGAAGAAAAGCTATGACCAATCTAGACAGCATATTAAAAAGCAGAAGTATTACTTTCCCAGTAAAAGTCCATATAGTCAAAGCTATCGTTTTTCTAGTAGTCATGTATGGATGTGAGAGTTAGACTATAAAGAAAGCTGAGCGCTGGCTGAAGAACTGATGATTTTGAACTGGGTGTTGTAGGAGACTCTTGAGAGTCCCTTAGACTACAAGGAGATCCAACAAGCCCATCCTAAAGGAAATCAGTCCTAAATATTCATTGGAAGGACCGATGCTAAAGCTGAAACTCCGACACTTTGGCCACCTGATACAAAGAACTGACTCACTGGAAAAGACTGTGATATTGGGAAAGTTTGAAGGAGGGAGGAGAAGGAGAGGACAGAAGATGAGATGGTTGAATGGCATCACCGACTCAGTGGACATGAGTTTGAGTAATCTCCAGAAGCTGGTGATGGACAGGGAGGCCTGGTGTGCTGCAGTCCATGGGGTCATAAAGAGTCAGACATGTCTAAGTGACTGAACTGAACTGATAGTTAATTTATAATATTGTGCTAATTTCAGGTGTGTAGCATACTGACTCTACTTTTGCAGATTATATTTCAATACAGATTGTTAAAGATATTATAATCTCTTCATTTTTGCTCTCTTTATTTAATTTAAATATTTTAATTTAAATTCTATAGTACTTTACAATTTCCAAGTTTCACAGACCTGATTTCTTACAATCCCCTAATAACGTTTTTTTTTCTGCCCCTATATTGCCCCTGCCCCTCTGCTCTCTTCACTGGTAACCAGTAGTTTGTTCTCTATGTCTGTGAGCTGCTTATTTTTGTTTTATTCATTGGTTTGTTGTATTTTTTTAAATATATTCCACATATGAGTGATAGCATACAAATACATACAGATATTTGTCTTTTGCTGTCTGACTTACTGCACTTAGCATAATGCCCTAGAATCCATCCATGGTGCTGCAAATGGCAACATTTCATTCTTTGTTAAGGCTGAGAAGTATTGCATATATATACATCACGTATTCTTTACCTGTTTACCTGTTGATGAACTCTTAGGTTGCTTTTGAATCTTGGCAATTATAAACAATGCTGTTATAAACACTGAGGTGCCTGTATCATTTCAAATTAGTGTTTATATATATAAACCTAGGAGAGGAATTGCTGAATCATATGGTTGTTCTGTTTTTAGCTTTTTGAGAAAACTCCATACTGTTTTCCACAGTGGCTGCAGCAATTTACATTCCCCCCAAGAGTGTATGAGTGTGGCCTTTCTCCACTTCTTAGCCAACACTTGTTATTTGTGTTCTTCTTGGTGACAGCCAGACTTACAGGTGTGAGATGATATCTCATTGTGGTTTGAGTTTGTATTTCCCTAAAGATTAATGATGTTGAATATTTTATCATGTGCCTGTTGGCCATCTGAATTTTCTCTTTGGAAAAATTTCAATTCTTCTGTCTATTTTTAAATTGCAGTGGTTTTTTTTTTTTTTTTTTTAGTGTTAAGTTGTAAAAGTTGTTGTTTATATGTTGGCTATTAATCATTTTTTAAAAAACAAATGAAAACAGAAGATCAAGGACCACAGACATCATGGGTTAAGAAAATCTTTCAAAGGGAAGCCCTTGCAATGTGAAATCCAAAATGAATACTTGGTGATTCACGATGATTCAAGGGCTTCATGGTGGAGCTGAGGCTGGACAGAGCAGTGACATGGTTGAATTTCTGTTGCTTTCTTAAAACTAATTGGCACATAGAAGGAAAGCTCATTTCTCAATACTTAATAACTGATGTAATATTTTTTATTTAATGAGCACTCACCTTATGTTACATATTATGTCAAACTAAGTCTTCTGCAGGTCATATATCTTTTAACCCTCACATTAACTGTAAAAAAAAAAAAAAAAAGCTATCGTTGTCCTCATTTCACAAAGGAAGAAACTAAGTATGAGATTAGTTGAGTAACATGTCTAATACCATTCAACCAATAAGATGCTGAATTGGGATTTAAAATCAGGTATCTGAGGCAAGAGCCTGTTCTGAACAGTAAGCTTAATGACTTAATGAGTTCTGTTCATCCAAGATGAGTTGGTTGCTAATTATAGCACCACTGATGAGCACAAGGCTATGACTTCCAAGTCTTCTTTGTTCAATGGCAGGGTCCCTCTTTCCTCAGACTGAGGCACCATGGGACCCATATCAGCATAAAGGTGATAAACAAGGAGCAGGGACACAGGAAAGTGCCTTTTATTTGGGAATGGATATTAGTAAAATTAGAGTCCAAGCAACTCTTTTAAAGCAAAGGTCATCATACAAGCCCATATGCCTTGGATAGTACTGACCATATAATAGGGTATCAGTAAGCATCTACAGGTTAGTCAGGAATGCCTAATGCTGGCATTTTGAATGCAGCACATTAGCAGCAGCATCTTTTAGGATTTGAAATAGCTCAGCTGGAATTCCATCACCTCCAATAGCTTTGTTCATAGTGATATTTCCTAAGACCCAGTTGACTTTGTACTTCAGGATGTCTGGATCTAGATCAGTGATCACACCATTGTGGTTATCTGGGTCATTAAGATCTCTCTCTCTCTTTTTTTTTTTTAATAACTCTTCTGTGTCTTCTTGCCACTTCTTCTTAGTATCTTCTGCTTCTGTTAGGTCCATGCTGTTTCTGGCCTTTAATGTGCCCATCTTTGCATAAAATATTCCCTTGGTGTCTCTAATTTTCTTGAAGAGATCTCTAGTCTTTCCCATTCTGTTGCTTTTCTCTATTTCTTTGCATTGATCGCTGAGGAAGGCTTTCTTATCTCTTCTTGCTATTCTTTGGAACTCTCCATTCAGATGGATATATCTTCCCTTTTCTCCTTTGTCTTTCACTTCTCTTTTTTTCTCAGCTATTTGTAAGGCCTCTTCAGACAACCAGTTTGCTTGTTTGCTTTTCTTTCTCAAGAGAACAGTTTTGACCACCGCCTGCTATACAATGTTATGAACCTCTGTCCATGGTTCTTCAGCCAATGTATCTATCACATCTAATCCCTTGAATCTATTTGTCACTTCCACTATGGCTCAGCTGGTAAAGAAACTGCTCCGCAATACCGAGAACCTGGGTTTGATCCCAGGGTTGGAAAGCTCCCCTGGAGAAGGGAAAGGCTACCCACTCCAGCATTCTGGCCTGGAGAATTCCATGAACTGTATATTCCATGGGGGATGCAAAGATTCAGACATGACCAAGGGACTTTCGCTTTCATTTTTCCACTGTATAATTGCAAGGGATTTGATTTATGTCATACCTGAATGGTTTAGTGGTTTTCCCTACTTTCTTCAATTTAAGTTTGAATTTGACAATAAGGAGTTCATGATCTGAGCTACAGTCAGCTCCTGGTCTTGTTTTTGCTGACTGTATGAAGGTTCTCCTTCTTTGACTGCAAAGAATAGAATCAATCTGATTTCGGTATTGATCATCTGGTGTCTCTTGACTTCCTATTTTTGCATTCCAGTCTCTTATGATGAAAAGATTAGAGAGCTGCATAGAAGGTTAGATAATTCCATAAAAGTTTAGATCACTGCATACCTAGATATTCAAGAATCTGCAGAGCTATCTATGATCTTCGTGTTAAGAATTCCTGTTCAAAATCTAGGAAGATCAAGGAGATTGAAAGGAGAGATGGACATTAGTAGGTCATCAAGAAGCAGAATCTTTTCCCTTCCCCCTACACACACACTGTTTAAGTCAGACTGTCCTAAAACAAGGTAGAGTCCTTGTAAGATTCCAAAGACGCAAGTTAACGAGAAGACTGCTGTAGCAATGAAGAGTTATAAGTAATTTTAATAAAGAAGACACAGAAACTCAGATTTTGTGTGAGAGAGCTCCAAATTTGGGAGATCAGCTCAGTGCCAAGGCTGCATTTTTAGCATTAGGACCTAGAAGACTCAGGACTGGCGGTTCTTGAAGGATCCAAATTGGCACTCATAGTTTAAGCGACTGCAGGCTCCAAGCACAGAAGGATCCTTGGGTTGAAGTTATGGATGCCAGATGTGTCGTAAGTCCCCACTGCAATGTTCACGCCCTGTTATCACCCTTCCCTAAAATTCTGTGCCCAAAAGGATCCAAAGAACATATTTTTTTCTGGACATCACAGGGGAGAAGAATGGCCAATATTTGCCTTCATGCTTCCAGACTTGGGAAAGCTCAGGCCTCATCTCAGGTGATTCAAGTTCTCAGAACTTGCTGGCTTATTTTCCTAGTTTATGAAGGAGATTTTTAAAATATTGTAACACAGTTCTTCCCTTTAGATTAACAGTAAATCAAAAGCTGGGGTTTTTTTTCTTCCGGTTTTCTTGAGATATACTTGACATACAGCATGGTAAAGTTTATAGTTTACAATGCAATTATTTTACATACACACATTATGAAATGATTATTATAGTAAGTTTAGTGAACATCCATAAATTCATATACATACAAAATCAAAGAAACAGGAAAAAAAATTTTTCCCTGCTGATGAGAACTCTTAGGATTTACTCTCTTCACAACTTTCATATATGACATACAGTAGTATTAATTATACTTTTCATGCTACACATTGCATCCCTAATACTTATTTATCTTATAAGCAGAACTTTGTACCTTTTGCCTGCCTTCATTCAATTCTCCCTCTCCCCATTTTCCATCTCTGGGGCCCACTATTCTGATCTCTTTTTCATATCAGTTTTTTGAAGTGTAATTGAACTCCAACACACTGTTGCATGCATGCATGCTCAGTTTATTCAATTATATCTGACTCTTCGCGATACCATAGACTATAGCCTGCCAGGCTGATCTGTCCTTGGGCTTCTCCAGGCAAAAATGCTGGAGTGGATAGCCATGCCCTCTCCCAGGGGATCTTCCTGACCCATGAATGAAACCCTTGCATCTCCTGCAATGAGAGGTGGGTTCTTTACCATTAACACCACCTGGGTTCTATGCATTTCAAAATGACTATCACAATGTCTGGTTAGGATCTGTCATCATACCAAAAGGTATTTTTGAAGCAAAACAATCTAAGATACAGCATAAGGAGGAAATGTGATGTGTTTAAAGAAAAAGAAGATGCCTGACCTCACAAGGATATAGGACTCCAGGGTGAGAAGTACTGTCCATCCTGTACTCACAAGTTGTACATCCACAGAAACAGAGGGGTGACTGAACTGCACCACTTTTTACAAGAGACCTGAGCTCCCACGGATTTCAGGGTACACAGAGGGCCCTGGAATCAATCCCCCCTGTGGATAGCAGGGGACAACCGTAATAAATAATCTACAGAGATGTTGTACTTGTAAATACAAAGGAGATACCTGAACACCATATAGAAATCTACAACTTACAGGGCTGGGAAATAGGGTGCCACTGAGGTTTAGGGAATGAGATAGTGAAATAAAACAAGATATTAAAAGCAAGAAGCAGATTTGATTGACAGAAGATGAAACTGGAATTAAGGAATCAATCTGAAGCATATGTGCATGAGAAGATGAGGATCTGCATCATGGAAATGGAAATTAAGAGATAAAACTCAGGAGAAAAGGGGCTTTCATGATAAGCCTGATTGTGTCTAAACCAAGAAGCTCATTATGAGACTTCGAACACACTGACCAGTTAGAAGAGTGGATTCAATATAAAAGCCGGATTTGAAAGTGGGCATTGGGAAGAGCATGACAGATTCAGTTTGAGACATTTTGAGCTTGAAAGTGAAAGTGTAGTTGCTCAGTCGTGTTCGACTCTGCGACCCCGTGGACTGTAGCCCGCCAGGCTCCTCCATCCATGGGATTCTCCAGGCAAGAATACTGAAGTACTATTATTCACTTCTTTGTTATAAGCCTCATGATTATTTCCTTGACTACTTGGTGATGGCTTCCCTGGGGCACAGTCTTAAGTTGTGGAGGAGGAAAGAGATATCTTTCATGTACGATAAATAAAGTTGTAATTCCACACAAAAGAAAACAAAATTTTGAAAATTTTTTCTGAGTATTCAGTCTCTCTCAGGGTATAATTGAGTTGATCATATGTGTGAAACGAATCTCCTGCCATATCAATAAACAAGAAATGTCACAGTCATCAGTGATTTCTGGCCTCCAAATGGTAATGAAAGTGAAAGACAGTGAAAGTCTGACTCTTTGTGATCCCCTTGGAATTCTCCAGGCCAGAATCCTGGAGTGGGTAGCCTTTCCTTTCGCTATGGGATCTTCCCAACCAAGGGGTGAGACCCCGGTCTCCCACACTGCAGGTGGATTCTTTACCAGCTGAGCCTCAAGGGAAGCCCAAGTGTGACTGAGGGCTTCCAAAGCTTCAAAATGATCCAGCGGATGCTGCCACCATCCGACCACCCCTCCCACGGTGATGGCTGAGGAGCTGGCGGAATGCAAGCAGTGATGCAAACTAAGAAAGAGGATTGGCCCCAGACAGCTGAGATGCATGAAAGGAAAGAATTCAGTGAGCCCAGAGGCTCACACCTTCCCATACTTAGAATGCTAAATTCCTTAACTTGATACCTGATCTTTGATGTTCAGACTGTCTGCTCCTTTTGCTGCAAACTTGTATGTAACCTGACTTCCCCTTGTACCTCCCTGGAGCAGTTTTCCAAGAGCTACTGAGATGCTGAGTCCTACATATCCCCACCAAATAAAATAACTCTCTACTTTCAGGTTGTGATAATGAACCTCTGAATTTTTTTCTACAATTCAATGCGCAGCTCACACACATAAATTTCAGCAAACTCAATTTAATGAATGTTTATTGAGCACACACATCGACTGAGTACATACATACATAAAATGGGATTATTTGTGTTTGTTGCATAGCAATTCTTTTGAACACAAAGAAAATCAGTTTTTCCATGTGTAGCTGAATCATCTTCTAATTTTGTTTTAGTGATGATCAGTCATTGAAATGTGTTTATTCTTAGTGAAAAGACAAGCCTAAACTCAGACTTCATCGGAACCTGTGGTGTGAATTAGTGAGATTTGTCTGAATAGTCTATTTATTCTTATTTTAAAAAAATAAAACAGGTAAAATGCAAAACAGGATTCACATTTAAACCAGACTTTTTTAATAGTGAGCTGAAAGACATCCATGTGCAGGAATATTCTAAAGCCTTCTCTCTTAGGACAACTGCATAGACAGTTTACAAGTGAATCATTACATATGGGTTGCTGGACCAATAAAACCAGATATTCAGCTACATGGCGGGCATCAGGCATTTCTATTATTTTCTCACATTTACATCTGCCTTAACTTCCTTAAACAGCTTTAGTTTTTGTCATGGAGGTAGACACTACTCATTACACCAGTCTCGCCTCCCTTCCCGTGTGCTCTGCTCACTCTTAAAGGCCATATGGGGTCACTCTAGGACAGCTGGAGGAACCAGCAGCTCCATGCTCCTTACATTTATTCCTGATATTCGGTACATAAGTCTATACTGGGAAACACAGATCCTACATTCAGAATCCTTTTCTCTTAAGAAGTCTTTGAGAAGAGTCTTGGTGAGTAAATTTGTATTCTTTACACTTTATTACATACCCTCATCACATTTAGTTCAGTTCAGTCGCTCATTCATGTCTGACTCTTTGCGACACCAGGCCTGTCTATCGTCAACTCCCAGAGTTTGCTCAAACTCATGTCCATTGAGTTGGTGATGCCATCCAACCATCTCATCCTCTGCCGTCCCCTTCTCTTCCCACCTTCAATCTTTCCCAGCATCAGGGTCTTTTCCAATGAGTCAGTTCTTCGCATCAGTTGGCCAAAGCATTGGAGTTTCAGTTTCAGCATCAGTCCTTCCAATGAATGTTCAGGACTAATTTCCTTCAGGATTAACTGGTTGGATCTCCTTGCAGTCCAGGGGACTCTCAAGAGTCTTCTCCAAAGCAGGTCTCTAAAGACCTCTACTAAGTGAGAGTGTAGCCTAATGACAGTTTTCTCTTCTTAAGCTAAACATTTTAAACTTCATGGAAGAAAATTACATATATTTTTAATTGAAGTTCCACA
>SJYC01038297.1:0-26916 GCA_006408675.1 Madoqua kirkii
ACTAATTCAAAATAAAATTTTCCAAATTAACAGCAATTAATGAAGTTTGTTCTCCTTCTCGAAAGTATATGGTATTTAATGTCCTCTTATATTGGAAAGGTTATTTTAAAAAATCAAACATAACTAAGCATGTAATCAAAAGCATCATATAAGTAGTGAGCCAAAGGCAAAATAAATTATTGACACTATTTGACAGAGAGAAGTAAATAATAATGTAGTTTAGTTCAGTGATTTTACAGTTGTTTGAGATAAGCATTCAAGAATTAAAAATTAGAAAAATTGTCATTTGATAAATTCTGTATGTGTATAAACAGTATTTCAGTTGCTTGTGAATTGCCAGTGGGTTAAGATGAAAAATTAAAAGGACAAAAGTCACTGGGAAAAAATTTAACAGATCAAGGATAGGATAGGGCAAGAAAAATGGAATGAGGAGACACAGCACTGAGAAGGAAAGGAAGACACATACAGAGAGAATTCAAGAACAGTTGGACAAGAAGAACATGATTGAGCACTTTCTTAGATGTTTCTAAACTTTCATCTTTCCCTTGCTCTTCACCTGGGTCATGGGTTTGGAAAATGTTTACTCTACTTTCTGTGGTTTGAAATTGGCAACATCACCACTGTTCTTAGTTCTCATTGAAAGGACTGAAGCTAAAGCTGAAACTACAATACTTTGGCCATCTCTCTTTCTTTCTTTCTTTCTTTCTGCCTTAGTTAAGAAGACTGTAATAGAGAACACAGTTGTTGATATATATTTTCATGGTAGTGCAGTGTGTGTACACACATTCATACCCACACAGACACACACTAAAGATGCTTTTCTTTTGGCAAACCTGGTAGCATGGCTGATGCCAAGTTAGCCTCATCCTTTTATAGTTCAGGATGTGTTCTCATTCTCCATGCCAGGTTAAATTGTTGGAGTGATCCCAAGAAATTATAAAGCACAAACACAAAGAAAACAGTCTTTTATATTTAGAGACTTCATTCATATCGAAAGACAAGACTAAGATTTTCTGTCTGAGAAGATGCATTCAAATAAATCTTTGTGGTTCTAGAAATATTAATACTACAAACTGCTGATATATACTAACACCTATCATGTGTGAGGTTATGTGCTTGGTAGATCACAAATCAAATTTTCTTTGATAAAGAATACAAGTATTTGCAAACTTGAGGTATATTTTTCACAATAGCTATTGTTTGTAATATGCATTACAAACCTTCAACATTGCAGATTCTATGAAAAGAGGCAGTGTAGTATGATAGAATTGGAGAAGGCAATGGCACCCTACTCCAGTACTCTTGCCTGGAAAATCCCATGGGCGGAGGAGCCTGGTAGGCTGCAGTCCATGGGGTCGCTAAGATTCGGACTCGACTGAGCGACTTCACTTGACTTTTCACTTTCATGCACTGGAGAAGTCAAAAGTCACTGGGAAAAAATTTAACAGATCAAGGATAGGATAGGGCAAGAAAAATGGAATGAGGAGACACAGCACTGAGAAGGAAAGGAAGACACATACAGAGAGAATTCAAGAACAGTTGGACAAGAAGAACATGATTGAGCACTTTCTTAGATGTTTCTAAACTTTCATCTTTCCCTTGCTCTTCACCTGGGTCATGGGTTTGGAAAATGTTTACTCTACTTTCTGTGGTTTGAAATTGGCAACATCACCACTGTTCTTAGTTCTCATTGAAAGGACTGAAGCTAAAGCTGAAACTACAATACTTTGGCCATCTCATATGAAGAGTTGACTTATTGGAAAAGACTCTGATGCTGGGAGGGATTGGGGGCAGGAGGAGAGGGGGACGACACAGGATGAGATGGCTAGATGGCATCACTGACTCAATGGACATGAGTTTGAGTGAACTCCAGGAGTTGGTGATGGACAGGGAGGCCTGGCTTGCTGTGATTCTTGGGGTTGCAAAGAGTTGGACCTGACTGAGTGACTGACCTGAACAGAACTGACTGAAATTCTCTTTAGCCCTAACCCTTTGGATGTTCTGTTCTCAATGAAACACTATTAGGTTTGGAAAATTATTTGATACATCCAAAAGCAATGGGAGAATATTATCCCTTGAATTTAATTTTAGGTCCATCTACTAAATATTGAGTCCAAGACAGACGTATCCAGTAGGTTTATTTCCCTCCTCTGCCTTAGTTAGGACTTCCCTGGTGGCTCAGATGGTAAAGCATCTGTCTACAATGTGAGAGACCTGGGTTCGATCCCTGAGTTGGGAAGATTCCCTAGAGAATGAAATGGGAACCCACCGCAGTACTTCTTGCCATTGAAAATCCCATCAATGGAGGAGCTTGGTGCAGGCTACTATCCATGGGGTCGCAAAGAGTCAGGCACGACTGAGCGACTTCACTTTCTTTCTTTCTTTCTTTCTGCCTTAGTTAAGAAGACTGTAATAGAGAACACAGTTGTTGATATATATTTTCATGGTAGTGCAGTGTGTGTACACACATTCATACCCACACAGACACACACTAAAGATGCTTTTCTTTTGGCAAACCTGGTAGCATGGCTGATGCCAAGTTAGCCTCATCCTTTTATAGTTCAGGATGTGTTCTCATTCTCCATGCCAGGTTAAATTGTTGGAGTGATCCCAAGAAATTATAAAGCACAAACACAAAGAAAACAGTCTTTTATATTTAGAGACTTCATTCATATCGAAAGACAAGACTAAGATTTTCTGTCTGAGAAGATGCATTCAAATAAATCTTTGTGGTTCTAGAAATATTAATACTACAAACTGCTGATATATACTAACACCTATCATGTGTGAGGTTATGTGCTTGGTAGATCACAAATCAAATTTTCTTTGATAAAGAATACAAGTATTTGCAAACTTGAGGTATATTTTTCACAATAGCTATTGTTTGTAATATGCATTACAAACCTTCAACATTGCAGATTCTATGAAAAGAGGCAGTGTAGTATGATAGAATTGGAGAAGGCAATGGCACCCCACTCCAGTACTCTTGCCTGGAAAATCCCATGGGCGGAGGAGCCTGGTAGGCTGCAGTCCATGGGGTCGCTAAGATTCGGACTCGACTGAGCGACTTCACTTGACTTTTCACTTTCATGCACTGGAGAAGGAAATGGCAACCCACTCCAGTGTTCTTGCCTGGAGAAGCCCAGGGGCGGTGAAGCCTGGTGGGCTGCCGTCTATGGGGTTGCACAGAGTTGGACACGACTGAAGTGACTTAGCAGCAGCAGCAGTATAATAGAATGACATGGTTTTCTGTTGCTGCAAAAAACTTAGTGGCTTAAAAAAATTTTTTATAAAGGCAATCATTTTGTGAGTGGATTTCAGAAAGAGCTTGACTGTACACTTCTTGCTTGGCATGTGTAGGCTTGAAAAGTGTCCCTTCAAAGTCATATCCACTAAGGATACTAGCATGGAAGGATATTCAGTTCAGTTCAGTCACTCAGTAGTGTCCAACTCTTTCAGACCCCATGAATTGCAGCAACTCCCAGAGTTCACTTAGACTCACGTCCATAGAGTCCGTGATGCCATCCAGACATCTCATCCTCTGTCGTCCCCTTCTCCTCCTGCCCCCAGTCCCTCCCAGCATCAAAATCTTTTCCAGTGAGTCAACTCTTCGCATGAGGTGGCCAAAGTACTGAAGTTTCAGCTTTAGTATCATTCCTTCCAAAGAAATCCCAGTGTTGATCTCCTTCAGAATGGACTGGTTGGATCTCCTTGCAGTCCAAGGAGCCTCTCAAGAGTCTTCTCCAACACCACAGTTCAAAAACATCAATTAGCAAGGATATTATTTGAAATAGCATATTCACAGATGTCTGGAGAAGGAAATGGCAACCCACTCCAGTGTTCTTGCCTGGAGAATCCCATGGACAGAGGAACCTGGAGGGCTATAGTCCACGGGGTCACAAAGAGCTGGACATGACTGAGTAACTAACACATCATATACAGATGTAATCATTTAAAGATCTCAAGATAAAATCATCCTGGATTGATTGGGGGCCCTAAATCCAATGACATCTTTGTAAGGAAAAGAGTGGACCTAAAGAGACATACATGGATACAGAGAGATAATATGAAGGCAAAGGTGGGCAGAGTTTGGACTTATGCTGCCACAAGCTTAATAATATGCTGAAAGTTAAAAGAGGAGTTGGGGAGGTGGGGGGTGAGTAAGGATTCTTCTCTAGAGACTTCCAAGAAAGCATGGCCCCTCTGACACCTTGATTTCCTACCCTTAACCTCAAGTATTATAAAGGAACACATTTCTCTTGTTTTAAACCACCTAGTTTGTGTTACTCTGTAACAGCAGCCCTAAGAAGTGAACAGTCTGCCCTGTGACTGTAATCAGATATCAGCTAGTACTGCAAACATCTGCAGGCTCAACTAGGCTAGAAGTCACTGAGGATGAGTCAGTGGGATTACTGGCAAGTTGGTGCTGGCTGTCGGCTGTGAGTTCAACCAAGATTGTCAGCTGCAGCTGCAATTAGTCTATATGTAAACCTCTCCATGGGGCCACTTGGATCGCCTCAAAGAATGGTAGCTGGCTTCCAAGAAGGAATGTTTTTAGAAGAAATTTCCTTAGAGTAAGGTTTCTCAAAGACAAAAACAGAAGCTGCAAATTTTATGATCAAACCTCAGATTCCAGAATCCAACTTCCACTGCATTCTATTCATCAAGAAAGTCACTAAAAGTAGTCCAAACTAAAGGAAGGGAAATTAGACTCCACCTCTTAATGGAAGGAGTTAAAAAGATTTTGTGGTTGTCTTTCATCACAGCTCTACCATTTCCTACCTGAGAGCATGTTTCCAAACCTCTCAGCCTATTTCCCCCTTCACAAAAGAGAGATGATGTCATTGGTAGAGATTATTATAATAATTAAACTAAATTAAATAATGTTCAGTCCTTGAAAATTACATGACGTTCATGGGTACACATATAAATAATGGGGATACATACAAATGGGAAATATAGGGATAGCTATCAAGACATTAGCTAGATGAAACAGAATGTTAGTTTCAGAGGTGACATTTTGAGAATCCTCTACTTGTGTGTCTTTTGCAGTTTCTATGTCTAGAATTCAAATGAGGATTATACTTAGCTTTACGATGCGATGAACTCTGGGAGGGAGATGTGGCAGAGGTTTATATTTTAGCTCTAAAATGCCTGTGGAGCATCCTAATACCACTCTGAAAATTCAGCAGCCAATGCCCCTTGGTTACTCCTATTACAAAGCAAAAGGACTGGCAAAAAGACTCCTGTGGCCTTTAGCTAAGGTTCAATTTTATGTTTATGGAGCATTTTGCCACCTCTGATGTTCCTCGTCTGATCTTGATTATTGTAATGAATTCCAACCACATTTCTATATTGTTTTGCACAATTCAAGCTTTCCTTCCAGCTCAATGACCTTTATCAAGAAGAAAGGAAGCTTTGTTTCTAAATATCTGGGCAAATAAATGTTAAGAGTGTGACAGAACATCAGACGCCTTGAGTTCCTATGCTCCATTTCTCTGCTTTACCTGCTCCACTTCAAAATTCTCCTTATTCCTTGGCTTCAAGTTGGTGGTAAATACTTGGGTAATGGACTTACACTAGCGATTCTCCATCCTCTCCCACAATAAGTTGTAAGCATCAGTCAATTTGGACTTGTACAGTTGGAAAATATCTTTTTTCCTTACTCAGTTCATCATAGATGTGTGGTCAAGTAGAAACTTGGGTTTTTACTGTCATGGTGTTGTCCAAGGATCCTACAGGAGTTTGAATTTTGTTTGTTTTGTTGTCACACAATTCAAGTTTATCCAACATGGAGGTCACTGGTTCTTAAAATCCCAGATTCTGAAGACAGACCATCTGCATTTGTAACCCTAGTTCTGCCATTGACCAATTCCATGTTTTTAATGCAGATTACCAAAACTTTTTTTCCCCAATTTCTGCATCTGTAAGAAGGGGATAATACAAATACCTATTTATAGTTATGAGAATTAAGTGGTTAACATATAAAAAGTATTTTAAAGAGTATCTGCCACCTAGTAATTGCTCAATAAATATCTGTTTTTATGCAAGATGATGTTAGGGATTTACAGATGAATATTCTTAATAACCGTACACTTATTTCAGTGCATGCCTGAAAAAATGTAACTCACATATCAAACCTGTAATTTCAGATTATATTTCTTGGGCTAAATGAAAGTCATGAGCCTACTGGAAACATAGACTATGCAAATTAGCCTAGGTGATATATTGATAAGGAAAAAGTCATAATGTGGGCAGGCTAATGACTAAAATTTGGGGAACATTCCACTAGTTAGAAAAAATGAGGAACTAACCCAGTAAATGAACCCACTCTTTCTTCATCTATCTGTAAATCAGTCATAGGGTATGCTCTTAAGTTAGACCCAAGGCATTTGTTTATGTTTGCTAATGAGTCTCTGCAACCAGCCTGTGTACGGATTTCCTGCCCCAACTTTTAGCAGTGAGACAGTTCCCCTGAGTTAGGATATGGTTGTTCTCAAAACTAGACATATGTGAACTCTGCTGCTGCTGCTAAGTCACTTCAGTCGTGTCCGACTCCGTGCGACCCCATAGATGGCAGCCTACCAGGCTCCCCATCCCTGAGATTCTCTAGGCAAGAATACTAGAGTGGGTTGCCATTTCCTTCTCCAGTGCATGAAAGTGAAAAGTCAAAGTGAAGTTGCTCAGTCATGTCCGACTCAGCAACCCCATGGACTGCAGCTTACCAGGCTCTTCCGTCCATGGGATTTTCCAGGCAAGAGTACTGGAGTGGGGTGCCACTGCCTTCTCTAAATGACTGCTATGCTGTCAGCCATGTTCAAGTGACATGATAACAGAGGCCAGGAGCCAGTCAACTTGGTTTCTGAGTCTCATTCCTGACTTTTTTCAGGGGTTAACCTCAGGCAAATATACTCTTTCTGGCTTTGTGTTTCTCTTATCTATAAAACAGAGACGGTAGGTAGCAACAGCTCTGCTTCCTTACAGTGATGTTATATGAAGTAAGTAGCATATGGCATGTGAAACTTGTCTGTATCCACTGGGTAGAAATAAGTATACAGATATAAGTACTGAGCTCAGGATCAGGCTGTTAAAAATTGTTGTTAATGGTACTTTCAGAAGAAAATAGAGATCCCTCAAGATCCTTACAAGGGAGCATAGCTTAGTGGTCTGCACATAGACACTAAACCCAAACTATAGGGCTCTGGTCCAAGCTATGCCTCCAATGGCTTGTACAAGGTATGTGTCTCAAGGTCCTTATTTGTAAAATAGGGATAATAACACTCAGTTCAGGAAGATTTTACGAATGATGTGTTAACACATGTACAGTGCTAGGAGGAATGACTTACTCCCAGTGTTTGTTCACTAAGTTAACTATTAATGTCAAATTACTATCTCTAGACACTGCTAGTGAGAATTCTGAGCATTTATTAGGGTTATTTTTGTTGACACATGCAGTCTAGTTTTCTTTTTGCTATCCACTTTCCATTAAAATACAGGCTTTAAATGAATTGACTAAAAAGATTTTAGAGGATGCATTATGAGTTCTTTCTCTTTTACTTACAACATGTGATTTATCCCTTTAAGTATTGTTTTTAAATGTTTGACTTAATTTTATGACATTTGGTGGTTAAATTTTCCCCTAAGGCCAGTGGAATTAGAGAATAGTGATCAAGCCATAGAGTCTGGAATTGGGCTGCTTGGATCTGAATCCCAGTTCTATATTTCCTAAGTATTTTGACTACCTTGGACAAATTAGTTAAGCTCTGAAAACATCAGTAGCCTCAGGCATAAATTGAAAGTAATTAGTGCTTATTTCATGGGATTATCGAGGACTTTATTGAAGTGAGCTGTTGAGTAAATGATTACTGTTACTACCAGGTGAATTTGCAATAGAATCTGTAGCACTATGTTTCAAGTGGCTCACGGGGTAGAATTAGACACATGTTCAAGGTTGGAGATAGAAATTTATATTTAAGCAATGACACTCTGACCAGGTTTCTAATTCTCCAGGCAGGAGAAAACTTGCATAAACATGGCCTGCTTTCTTCTTTTCCTGCTGGAAGACATTCTGACCTCTTTACTTCAGTTAAGATGCCAGGCATTCTGCATCATCCTTGCCATTACTTGTCAACATATCATCTTGCTACCTTTTCATGTCCCGACACAGCACCTTGTTCAGGTTGCCAACTTCGAAGAGACAGATGTTCATCTCAGCAATATTTCTAGAATTATCCTTCAACGTATGCAAAACAATTGACAGCTGTGGTGACTGAGTCTGGTTTGTTAAAACTGGATGCTGAGAGCTATTTAATAGGTAGATACCCGAGCCTAACACGGTTGGGCATTACTACTGGGTTATAAAAGCCCCTGGGACTTTCTGCCATATGAAGTTTGCCGTCTGCCTTCCAGTTCAGACTCCATTCAAATCAATGATTTTAACCAAAAGACACAGTCACATATCCAACTCTGGTTTCAAGAGCAGTGCAGACATTTCAAAGCCTTGATCTGAGAAGATGGTTGAGATAAATATATATGTATTGTGCTTTAAAATATATATGTAGTATTATATATATATATATATATATATATACACATATTTAAAGCTGAATATTTTGCTTCTTTTTTCTTATTACACCCTGAGGTGTCTATGTTACAGCAGACCTTTAGGGTTTCTTCACAACCTTCTATAATATAACATTTCTAAAAGGCATATATTTGTGCACATTATTTATTATAAAACAATTTAAGTCAAACCTAAAATATAATTTTAACATATGTCTGATAAGTTATTTGAACTCTGTAACAGATTCTAAGCTAACCTAGTATTTGGCTCCATGCCCTAAAATCAGGATTTAATCCTCCTAGGGACTTCTCTACACAGCGGGCTGGAGATATTTTACAGAACACACTGACACTGGTGGAAAGTCATAAAACTAATTAATGGCAAGTGTTTCAAAATCTTCCCCTTTCAACATAAATCATGGATTTGTTCCTCACTTGTGTAATACAAGATGCACTCAAAGAAAAAGCTCAGAAGGACAAATTTCTGTAAGGGAGGATGAGAAGGAAATGTGGTTAATAGAATAGTTTCAACAAGAAGGACTAGTCACAATGACAAGCTCTTTACTTAAATTTCTTTTTTTTTTTTTGGTTTATTTATTTATTATTATTATTTTTTACTTTACAATATTGTATTGGTTTTGCCATACATCAACATGAATCTGCCATGGGTGTACCTGTGTTCCCAATCCTGAACCCCCCCTCCCTCCTCCCTCCCCATACCATCCCCCTGGGTCATCCCAGTGCACCAGCCCCAAGCATCCTGTATCCTGCATCAGGCCTAGATTTGCTTATTAAATTATCACATAATATGAAGTACATGTTAGTTAAGACTCTAAAATACATAAAATTATGAATCTTCAAAGAATGTTACATGAATCTTTAATCCCTCTTCACAAAAAATAAAATAAAATAAAAATAGTTGACAACTGGGGCTGCTAAGGAAATAGTTCTGGAATAGTCAGTATATTCTTGCCCATTCTGGGCATCTGAATCTTAATTCCCTTGAGGCTGGCTAGGCCACACAATCCAAGTATCTCTTTTTCCCCATGATGAATCTATCCTGATTAATAATAGGATACCAATGATTAGGATGAAATCAAGAAGGGCAAAGTACTTGAGAGTTTTGTTATCACCAATGTGGCAACTTGCAAAAGACTTTAAGTTATCAATAAGTTACCAGGTCCATGAACTCAGGTGGCTCCAGTGATAAAGAATCTGCCTGAAATACAGGAGACTTGGGTTTGATCCCTGGGTCTGGAAGATCTCCTGAAGAAGGGAAAGGCTGCCCACTCCAGTATTCTTGCTTGGAGAATTCCATGGCCAGAAGAGCCTGGCAGGCTGCAATCCATGGGGTCACAAAGAGTCAGACATGACTGAGTTACTAACACACAAACTGAGTCCGTGGTGTTTGACTATTAATTGTGAATATTAACCCCTCTCATTATTTTGCCAACAAAGGTACATATAGTCAAAGCTATGGTTTTTCCAGTAGTCATGTATGGATTTGAGAGCTGGACCATGAAGAAAGCTGAGTGCTGAGGAACTGATGCTTTTAAACTGTGGTGTTGGAGAAGACTCTTGAGAGTCCCTTTGACTGCAAGGAGATTAAACCAGTTAATCCTAGAGGAGATCAATCATGAATGTTCATTGGCAGGACTGATGCTAAAGCCGAAGCTCCAATATTTGGTCACCTGATGGGAAAAATTGACTCATTAGAAAAGACCCTGATGCTGGGAAAGATCAAAGACAGAAGGGAACGACAGAGAATGAGATGGTTGGATGGCATCACTGACTCTATAGACATGAATTTGAGCAAGTTCTGAAAGTTGATGATGGACAGGGAACCCTGGTTTGCTGCAGTCCATGGGGGTCACAAAGAGTCAGACACTACTGAATACCTGAACTGAACCCCTGTCAGATAAATCTGTCAAGAATATTTTCTCCAAGTCAGTAGGCTGCTTTTTCATCTTGTTGATTATTTCCTTCACTATTCAAAGTATTTTAAGTTTGATTGGGTCCCATTTGTTTATTTTTGCTTTTGTTTCCTTTGATTGAAGAGAAATATAAAAAAAAAAAAAAAGTTAACACCAGTGTCAAAGAGCATAATGGAATTTTTAGCTTCAGATCTAACATTTAGATTTTAAACCTATTTTCAGTTTGTTTTTGTATTTGGTAAAAGAAAATGTTCTAGTTTGATATTTCTACTTGTAGCTGTCCAGTTTTCCCAATAGAACTTTTGAAGAGACTATCTTTTCCCTTTGTATATTCTTGTCTTCTTTGTTACCAATTAATTGACCACAGATATATGGGTTTATTTCTGGACTGTCCATTCTAGTCCATTAGTCTATGTGACTGTTTTTGTGCTGATACTATACTCTTTTGATTACTGTAGCTTTGCAGTATAGTCTGAAGTCAGGACATGTGATACCTCCAGGTTTAATCATCTCTCTTAAGATTGCTTTGGCTATTTGGAATTGTGATCCCATACAAATTTTAGGGTTATTTGTTTTAATTCTGTGAAAAACACCATGAATATTTTGATAGTGTGTATATGTGTGCTCAGTCATGTTGACTCTTTGTGACCCCGTGGACTATAGCCCACCAAAGACCTCTGTCCATGGAGTTTTCCAGGCAGGAAATACTGGAGAGGATTGCCATTTCCTTCTCCAAGAGATTTTCTTGACCCAGTGACTGAATTCGTGTCTCTTGTGTCTCCTGCACTGGCAAATGGATTCTTTACCACTTGCACCCCCTGGGAAGCTCCATATTTTGAAAGGACATATATTAAATAAGTAGATTGCTTTGGGCAGTATGGATATATTAACTCTTTAAACTCATGAACATGATATATCTTCTCATATGTTTCTATCATCTTCATCAGTGTCACAGTTTTCATAGTACAGGTTTTTCATCTCCTTGGTTTATTGCTTTTCATTCAATTATACATGGGATTGTTGTCTTGATTTTCTGATGGTTATGTTTTCTTCTGTATCACCTATTTGCTGTTAATTACTTCTAGTTTATTTTTTTCATTTCAGTTATTGTATTCCTCAGTTCTGAATTGTCCCTTTGTATATTTTCTATTCTTTGTTGAAGTTTTACTTTGTCTATTCTTTTCTCCAATTCAGTGAGCATTTTTAATCCTATTGCATGAACTCTTCATTACATAAATTATTCATCTGTTTCAGTTGGGGTTTTTCTGGTGTTTTATCTTTTCTTTCATTTGGAACACTCTCCTCTGTCTTCTCATTTTGTTTGAGTTTTTTCTGTTTGTCTCTTTGCAATTATGGAAAACAGTTACCTCTCCTTGGCTTGAAGGTGTTAGCCCTATGTGGATGTATCCTCATACAGTCTACCTGTGTTCAGTGGTTTTGGTGCAAAAGCTGAATCTGAAGTGAGGACAGGCTATATGTTCTCCCAGGGTGCACTGGCAGCTGACACCCTGGTGGGGCATAAGGATGGAGATGGAGGGGCTTCAGCCAGAGTCAACTGTGAGCCAGAGCTTCTCCCAGGCTTCATGGCAGTTGACATCCTGAAGGTGGAGGGGCTGGGGCCCAAGGGCTAGAGTAAGAGCCCTGAATGAGTCGGGCTCTCCTCACCCATGGTGGTCTCAGCCTTGATTGGGTGTAGGGCCAAAGCCTGGGGTGCTGGAACCACAAATCTCAGCTTCTTCTGCTTTTCCCCAGGACAATGTTGGTTTCTGCCTTGTTCGGGGCCAGAGCCAGGGCCCCAGAGGCTAAAGCCAAAAATCTGAGCTAATTCTACTTCTCCCTGATGCAGCAGTAGTTGCCTTGGTCAGAAGTGGAACCAAGGTCCAAGAAGCTAAATCTGCAAATCTGAGCTAGCTCCACTTATCCCCAGCATGATAGTGATCTCCTCCTTGGCTGGGAGTAATGCCAGACCAAAAGCAGCTGGAGCAGGAGCCTGGTATGGGCTGGGAGAAAAACTGAGGTGGTCCTAGCAGGCTGAGCAAGTACCAGGCAGTTTTTAACCTGCTGCTTCTTCTCTGGAACTGGGAACAAGCAAGGCTGTCTGCAAGTTCGTAAGGAGCAGAGTCTCAGTTTCCTACGGCTCCCTGGAACTCTACTGGTCTTCAAGGCAGCCAAACAATCTTCCCAGTGCTGGACCCCAGGGTTGAGATGCCCAGTATGGGGCTGAAACCCCCCATTTCTTAGGGAGGATCCTTGGGCCTATGACAGTCTCTTTATCTTCTGGGTCACACGCCATGGTTGAGGATCCTGAATAGATTGCACCCCCTCCCCTCCAACCTGGTCCCAGTTCTTTCTGTACAGCCTTCATCACAAAAGAACTGTTCTGATAGTCCTTAGGCAATCTGCAGAGATAGTTGCTTTCTATGTAGTTGTACTTTTGATGTACTCAAAGATGGGAGGGGAGTTTAGGGTCTTCCTACTTAGCCATCTTGTTCCAGTCCCAGCTTTCACGGCTGCATGTGTTTTCAATCATTAGAGAGAAGTGGGAGGAAGAAGCTACTTTTTTACTTCCTTTCTCTTTGTCTCACAGATATTACTTCTGGTGGCCTCATGTTATTGATTCTGCTCCGTGTGTAGGCTTTCACTAAGACTGAATTTTATTTGTCACTTCACACCTTTTAAATTACACAGTGATGGGAGGGGAGTTTAGGGTCTTCCTACTTAGCCATCTTGTTCCAGTCCCAGCTTTCACGGCTGCATGTGTTTTCAATCATTAGAGAGAAGTGGGAGGAAGAAGCTACTTTTTTACTTCCTTTCTCTTTGTCTCACAGATATTACTTCTGGTGGCCTCATGTTATTGATTCTGCTCCGTGTGTAGGCTTTCACTAAGACTGAATTTTATTTGTCACTTCACACCTTTTAAAATTACACAGTAGCATTTTTTCTTTTACCTACATCTTCTCCCTAACACTCATATTTGACAGATTTTGAAATTTTTCAAAATATATTTTAGCATATTATCTGATAGGTGTTTGCTTAATTAAAAAAAAAAGTTTATTTTCTTTTTCTTCTTTTCCTAATAAATGTGCTGATCACAGGTTTTTTGATTGCTTCCGTATTTTCCAGTCTTCAGAAGTTGTACACTGGGACAAAATTTAGTTTAGACAGGGGCCAGGATAGAAGAACAAAATCCAAAGTTGGACATCCTTGAGATTTTTCATGTTGATTTTATCTGTGAAGTTCATCGGCAGTTCTGAAAAGCAGTTTTAAAGTCTAGAATCTTTAGTTCAAATATTGGATCTAACATTTGCTAGTTCTATAGCCTTTGGCAGATTAGTTAGCCTCTCTGAAACTTGTTTTTTCTCTTGTAAAATAGGGGTGATGTTTTAGGACTTGTCTCCAGAAATGCTTAAAAGAAGTAAGATATAGGATACAAATTCCTGTCCTTAGAATCATTACCTCACTTATTTTTTTTTTTTTTTTTTTTACTTTACAGTATTGTATTGGTTCTGCCATACATCAACATGAATCCATCATGGGCATACACGTGTTCCCCATCCTGAACCCCCCTCCCACCTCCCTCCCCATACCATCCTTCTGGGTCATCCCATCCTTATGATACTAATATTGTCTCAATTCTACAGATGAGACAACTGAATGTTGACCATAGTCACAGAGCTGGTGTTCATTCATTCAACACATGGATGGAAAGCCAGTTAAGGTACCTTTAGGGAGACTTTTATTCTAGTGCAGAGAGATAACAACAAACATATAGCAAACACACAAAGAATTTTCAAAGCAATAATTGCACTGAGAAGATAAAACAAGGTAACAAAGAGTTATGGAATAAAAGAGGTGTGTTCAGAAAGGCTCCTGAAGAGCTGACACCAGAATGATGAAGAAGAGCTGCAGAAAAGCAGACAAGTAGAGGTAACAGCACGAGTGAAATCACAGACATGGGCTGTACATTCATAAATGTGCAACAAGCAGTTGATAGTCTTACTACCTTAAAAGGAGGCTTGCATCTCTGGGCAAATTTCTTGTAACTTTAGCCTTAATCAGAGAATGCATGTGTGTTAGTCTCTCAGTCATGTCTGACTCTTGTGACCCCATGGACTACAGCCCACCAGGCTCCTCTGTCCCTGGAATTCTCCAAGCAAGAATACTGGAGTGGGTTGCCATTCCCTTCTCCAGGGGATCTTCCCAATCCAGGGACAGAACCCGTGTGTCCTGTGTCTTCTGCATTGGCAGATGGATTCTTTACTGTCTGAGCCATCAGAACTATATGGCATTTAGCAGTCTTCTGGGTTTGTAATGTCCCTAGTCACCAATTTAAGTTGAATAACATGTATTCCATATATTTGTCATTCTGTGATTTCAAGGCTGATGAGAGGTCAGGGTGATCAGAAAGTGAATGTGCCTGTTGTCTTTCTTACCAGCTGCTAACTTCAAAAGAAGCGCCCTCTCCATTAAGCATCACTGGAGAGGAAAAGAGGAAAACATGCTTTTAATGAACAAAGCAATCCAAATCATTACTTGGCTACTGAGGCACCACAGGAGACAATTTGCTCAGTGCTCTTGAACTGGGGCTGATTGGCCTCTAACAGAGCAGGAGCAAAGCTACCACATAGATAATGTCTTGAAGAGAGTTGTTTTCTCCTAAAGAGTCCATGGTATTGACAGTTTCTGCTGCCACATTTCACATCTTCTTGTGGCTCTGATTGATTACATCATCCCAAGATGTCAAATATTTTGAAAAGTATTAGAACCTGGTAGGAGATTTCGACTGGATTTGTGACCAAACTTATTCTCTAATAATTTTCTCTGATTAATCTATCATTTACACATTGTGGTATGTTCCTCTTGGATAGGAGAGGAATTTTTCACACTTGGGTATACAAAGTGAGGAGAATCAGAAGCTCCAGTAAGACCGCAGGTAGACCAATAACTGTAAAACCAGTGGCTCAACGTGGCTACAATACTTACCACAAGGCATAGACCTTTACACCATCCACATAGGTCCCCACATGAAAAGATACACAGTGCCACTGGCCTATAAGAATGTGAAAGTAAGAGACATAAATTGTATGCTGCCTTAAATAAGGTGTTAGTTTCCTAGGGTTGTCATCATAAAGTACCAAAAATGGGGTGACTTACAATAGACATTTACTGTCTCACAGTTCTGCAGGCTGTGTTGGCAGGATCATGCTTCCTCTAAAGATGCCAGAGGAGAATTCTCCTTTGCTTCTTCTATTTGCTGGTAATGAATCGTTTTCTTCAGCTTATCAATGCATCACTCCAGTCACATGGCCATCTCTTGTGTGTCTTTAATTGTCTTCCCTCTGTGCATGTTTGTCTCTGTGTTCAAATGTCTCTCTATTTGGGGGGGAAGGGGTAAATTGCAAGGTTTGGATTAACATATACATACAATTATATATTAAATAAGTAGCCAACAAGGACCTACTATATAGCACAAGGAAATCTACTCATAACCTAATGAGTTATGAGTAGAACTCTAGTTCATAACCTAAATGAAAAAAGAATGTGAAGAAGAATAGACTACAGGTATATATTTAACTGAATTACTTTGCTGTGCACCTGAAATTAACATAACATTGTAATTACCATATTCCAATATATAATAAAATTTAACATTTTTAAAAGTCTCCTTTTTATAGGGACACCAGACATACTGATTAGGACCCATCCTAATGACCTCATGTTAACTTGATGACCTCTGTAAAGACTCTATTTCCACATAAAGTCATTCTGAGGTCCCAGTGGTTAGAATGTCCTCTTCAGATGACATAGTTCAACTCATAACACTAGGTTAGACTGCAGGTTGTTGACACTGAAAGATGTAACCTGGGTTACCCAGAGAAGGATAGGATAGGACTGCCAGATTTAAAAGAAAAAAGATGTTTGGTTAAATGTGAATTATAGATCAATGATGCATAATTTTTTAGTAAGAGTAGGTCCCAAATATTTTATGAGACATACTTATGTTAAAAATGTATTGATTGTTTATATGAAACTTAGTGACAGATTTTATTTTCTTTTATTCCTAAATCACTGCAGACGGTGATTGGAGCCATGAAATTAAAAGACACTTGTTCTTTGAAAGAAAAGCTATGACAAACCTAGACGGCATATTAAAGAGCAGAACATTACTTTGTCAGCAAAGGTCCCACATAGTCAAAGCTATGGGTTTTCCAGTAGTCATGTACGGCTGTGAGAGTTGGACCATAATGAAGAACTGAGTGCTGAAGAATTGATGCTTTCAAATTATGATTCTGGAAAAAGCTCTTGAGAGTCCCTTGGACTGCCAGGAGATCAAGCCAGTCAATCCTAAAGGAAATTAACTCTGAATATTCATTAGAAGGACTGATGCTGAAGTTGAAACTCTAATACTTTGGCCACCAGATGTGAAGAGACCACTCATTGGAAAGGACCCTGATGCTGGGAAAGATCGAAGGCAAAAGGAGAAGAGGAATCAGAAGACGAGATGGTTAGATAGTGTCACCAACTCAATGGACATGAATCTGAGCAAACTCCAGAAGACAATGAAGGATAGGGAAAACTGGCATGCTGTAGTTCTTGTATCATTTTGTGTCTGAGCAGACACAAAATGCTGACTGAACACAGCTCTTTAACTGGGTGTCCTTTGTTTCATGTAGTAATCCTAAAATAGGCTCTTGCGAGCCCTTGTTCTGATAGCTTCTAGGTTCCTTTCATCTACCCCATCAAGATACAAGAAGAAATGGCTATACATGCAAAGAACCTGCACTAGGAGTTCTGAGCCTTGAGTTCTGAGCACCCAATATACTATATATGTGTTCTTGCTTATTTTTTAATTTATTCATTTTTAATTGAAGGATAATTGCTTTACAGTATTGTGTTGGTTTCTGCCATACAGCAACATGAATCAGTGATAGATAGGTATACATATGTCCCCTCCCTCTTGAAATTCTCAAACTCCCTCCCATCTCCCACTCCATCCCACCCCTCAAGGTTGTCACAGAGCCCTGGTTTGAGTTCTCTTAGACATACAGCAAATTCCCACTGGCTATCAATTTTACATATAGTAATATATATGTTCTCATGCTATATATATAGCTGTTTGACTTAATCAAAGCACTTAACAACTCTAAGACTCAGTTTCATTATCAGTTAAAATAGATATAAGAATATCTTTCCTACTGATCTTCTATTATGGCTGTGATGCTAAAACAAGATAAAAGAAGAAAAGATACTTCCCAGGTATATAAGTGCTATCATAGTAGAAAGTAGTTGTTTTTATAGCTTCAGATTTAAGAGCTTGACGTTCTTTATTTCTTACTCAGAAAACCAATTCAAATCAGCAGATAGAGCGTGGGCACCTCCACAGCTTACCTTTCATAAATTAGGGGCCTCCTTGAACCATTCCCCTGGCTTCAGTACTTTACAGTAAAGGATTAAAGAATTGGAATGAAAAGTGTTGGCCAAGTGGCCCCCTGAGTTGCTGACCAGTCCATTTTACTTTCAGACCTCTGCCCTGAAACATAAAAATGTACTTCCATACAACACTTTAGTACCTCTCATTTTCTGGAGAAGGAATTAATGTTTGTGTACCTGTAGGCAAAAAGTCACTTTTTAAATGAAGATAAAAATCTCACTTAAAAAAAAAAAAAGAGGAGAAAAGAGAGGCCTTGAAATGCTGAGTATTGAGATCACAGCCTTTCATGAACACTATGCAACTAACTCTGGAGAAAATTTTCAAACAAGAACTGGAATAATTACCCACACTGACTAAATAAACACCCAATGTGGTTGCTATCAAAATGAAAATCCATCTTTTCTCTATTGACTCTAAGGGTGCATAATTAAGTAGGCTTGGCAGCTGTTTTAAATCCATGCACCTAAGAAGGAAAATTATATGCTTTATCCAGTAAGGAGACTGTGGTTTGTATTTTAAATTTTGTCTCTAAGGGATTTTTTTTTTTTTTACCAGTAGGTAAAAGATTTTTCTTTACCTGTTTGAAACAAAGTACTCTTGTCAGAGTTTATGAAAAACATCATAAACTGAGAATGAATTTTCAGTATGAAATTTAGTATTGCAATGAAGTTTCATTACAGTAGATTGCTGCAACCGATGTAGCATTTCAGGATAGTTACCATTCTATTTTTCTCAAATGTACTCCTGTTAGTATATACTACATAAGGGCATCAATGTAGTGTCATTACTTCAATTGGGCATATAAATGTGCTACTGCCAAGTGTTAAAGCAATTTTTTGTTGTTGCTGCTTTTAGGAAATCTTTTATTTTACAATGATCTTCTGTTTCCTGCAAGACCACTGTAAACTATGAACAGCATGCGTGGTCTACACCTCTTGTAGGTATACTTGTAGACTGGGCAAAGAATAAATTCTGTGAAACTGCCAAGGAGAACAGGGTTAAAATATTTATGTTGCCTAGAGCTAAAACCTCTTACTTTTACAGGGACTTTATCTTGTAAGTAATATTTTCCTCTTTAATTTTATGTTTAATTTAGAAGATGGCCTCTAGACACTAGTCTTTTATGGTAGTCAGTGACTTTATGATAACCAGTGATTCCCCACCCCCCACCCTGAAGGGTCACATCGTTAGAGAGGAGAACAGCTAAAGAGATGGGAATCAGCCTGTTCATCTTGCTGAAAGGATTTGGGAGTAGGAATAAACAGGCCTGTACCATTCTGGCTATCTCACCATGGGAGTGGAGCTTCCCAGAAGAAAAAATGACGAGGAAATGAGAAAGTTAATTCCTAGGCAGATTGATAAGAAGTTTGGGGTCCCTGAGGAGGAGAAAGGGGTCTGGGGCTCTCTGAGAGGAGACAGGGGTCTGGAAATCTCAAGGAGGAGTAAAGGACAAATGTCTTTTCCTATACTCCTTAGTAAGAATTATATAATAACAATGTATCCTGGTTGAGGACAATTTCTCCTTCTTGAAAACCTTCTGACTAAACCTGTTATCTTAAATGTATATTGTGGGAATGGGTCTGATAAAATTTTTACAACCTTGAGACAGTCTTTTGATTTATTATAATAACCAATTGAAAAAGTGTATAATTCCCTTGCTAAGACTAGCAAGGGGGTTACTCTCCATCCCCCTTCTGATATTTCTATCAGAAGCTTTCTCTGTCCCTTTTTCACTTGAATGAAACAAATGACTGCCACACAAAAGCTCTTGAGTGATCAAGCCTGGACCTTGGTCCTGAAGCTGAATCTTCTTCTTTGGAGATCATAGATCCAACATCATTCACCGTAAGCGATCAGTAAGATGACATCTGCTAAGCAGACCCACCATGCAGATACATCCACTGATAAGCCTGGCAAGTGTCCATCATCTGAGCGTGCCAAGCATCCTGTGCACAAGTCCTAGGACCCTGTTATTGGTCAGCGTACACTGCAGAGGACCTTGAATTGTCTTTCAGAGTAGTCTGAATCTGGATCTCCCTCAATGGGGATTATCTGAAGGCTTTTAAGATTTAGAAAGGCTTTATTTTTAGATGTGCAAGTCTTTGGACAGATGAGTATATTGGACCACAACCAGACTAGGCCTTAGGACTAAGCAAAGTTTGTTTACTACTAGATCGCACTACCTTTTTGGAAGTGAACCATGACTATTTTCCCCTTGCTGTGCTTGTGTTTGTTAACTATTTCGTACCTTTGTAAAATGGAAATCAAATAAAACAAAACTTTAAAAAGCATTTCACAGTAGTTATCTCAGATCTCTCATCCTCATTTCATAGCTGACGGACATATGCCTCAAAGAGATGGTGTGACTTTCCCAGAATCCCACAGTGAGTAAATCTTCTTAAAGTGCCATATATCAGTTATTCCTTCACTGAAGACTATTGATGAGAACCTACTAAGGACCAGGCAATATGGTAGGTGCTGGAATCGACTGGTAATCAATCAAGAAATAAGATGCACATCGTCCCCACTCTCTTAGAGCCTTCAGTCTGTGAAGGGAGACAGTTAAGTGAGCAATAGCAACCCGCATGATGAGTACTGTCCTAAGTGGGGCCAAGGGTACTGCTGAGAGGTCGTGAAAGGCCCCAAATCACCACCATCTCAAGTGAACTATAGAGAGCTTTTACTGCATGCCAGGCACTGTGTCATCACTTTGCAGATATTATCTTTAATATTCACCACAGCTTGATAGATGAGAAAAGTGAGAGGTGGAGAGGTGATCTAACCTACTTAAGTCACAGGGAAAGGTAAAGCCCAAATTCCACCAGAGAGTCTGATCCAAGTCCACACACATAGACCTCCACTTTTATCACCAATTATAATCTTCCTGAGGAAAAGATTAGGATATTTTGACTAGCAAAGTAACCCAGAGTTTTGTCTAGTGAAGCAGAAATGACTGAGAAACTAACAAACTTAAATTTGTATGGCCAGAGCATAGAGATTCTTTTCATATTCCAATTGACCCACAGTTGAATCAAAGGATTTGGCTACCATGTTCATCTCTGCTATATAGAAAGCAGGGCTTTTATCTTTTGTAAATCAATCAGAAGACAGAAATTACCAAGTGGTATCAGTATGACCACAGAGTACTTAATTGACGTAGACTTTGAGTTTTGTTGCTGGAAAAGCATCTAAACTTGACAGGTCCAGGGTCAAGCTTGTCACGGTAGATAGAATGATATATTTTCTCATTATTTTCCCCAGCCTCTCTTGAATTTTATTTTTCACGATTTTTGTAAACATACATCCAGGCACAATTAACAAGTTTCCCATTCTCATTGGTATGCCTTTATATCAGGTAAAACCATGTTTTCTTTGATTTGGCGGCCTATATTTCTTTTCTGGATACTAATTATGAATCTAAAATATTGCTAGCAATCAAGAGCTAAGGACAAGTAGCAAAAGTATTTCAACAAATGTAGTACCATTTGGTTTTGTTTTGCTTTTCAGTTTGAAAAAAGAAACTACATTGGTTTTGAAAATAATTGTGAAATTCTAAACCACAGCATTTCTATTCTGGGCTTCAGCTGAAACTATCTGTGGCAGCAATTCACAGAGAGTCCTGTCTTTAATCAGCCTCAGTCTATGTAGAATATTTATTCCATTCCAATAATGTATAGGATGGAAAATGTATAGGATGGAAAACTAGGACAATGAAATTACTGTGAACTATAACACTTTAATTACATATATTCAACATGTGTTCTAGCTGTTTGCCTTCTTTTTTCTTCAATTCAGTTCAGTTCAGTTCAGTTGAGTCACTCAGTCGTGCCCTACTCTTTGCAGTCCCATGAATGGCAGCACGCCAGGCCTCCCTGTCCATCACCAACTCCTGGAGTTCACTCAGACTCATGTCCATCGAGTCAGTGATGCCATCCAGCCATCTCATCCCCTGTCATCCCCTTCTCCTCCTGACCCCAATCCCTCCCAACATCAAAGTCTTTTCCAAAGTGTCAACTCTTCGCATGAGGTGGCCAAAGTACTGGAGTTTCAGCTTCAGCATCATTCCTTCCAAAGAAATCCCAGGGCTGATCTCCTTCAGAATGGACTGGTTGGATCTCCTTGCAGTCCAAGGGACTCTCAAGAGTCTTCTCCAACACCACACTTCAAAGGCATCAGTTCTTCTGTGCTCAGCCTTCTTCACAGTCCAACTCTCACATCCATACATGACGACAGGAAAAACCATAGCCTTGACTAGACAGACCTTAGTTGGCAAAGTAATGTCTTTGCTTTTGAATATGCTATCTAGGTTGATCATAACTTTTCTTCCAAGGAGTAAGCATCTTTTAATTTCATGGCTGCAGTCACCATCTGCAGTGATCTATCTAATCTGTCTGTTAAAGAGAAACTTAATCTTCATGTAGTTTTTTTTTTAGTGTTTGTTACCTTATCAGTTGTTAGGATAATTGACAAACAGCCTCGCTTTCCATTATGACAAATATCTGAAGTAACTCTCTATTATTACTCTCCATACACAATTTTTACACTGACAAGGTCATTACTCATTTTGATTATTGCCTTGAGATCAACATCTCATTTTTTGTTGTTGTTTCCAAAAAAAAATTGCATGTTTTTCAAGATTTATACTTTTAATAACTCTATAAATATTCTACAAACTAAGAATTTCAGAAGACTAAGATTAACTTTTACAATACTTATCAGTACTGAATAAAGTACATAGCTCCAACAAAACAGCTATCCTAATATAGTTAATAATTGGGATATATAATGTGAATTTTTTAAATAACATCTTAAAGTCATATGCTTTCACTTTTTCATCAAGGAGGTGAAAATCCTCTTGGAAGAGCAGCTTGTCCTTAATTATGTCAGGTCTAGAACGTAAACATGGAGGGAACATTCAAAGTTAAATGAAGAGCTGAGTGACAGGAGATAGTAAGACTTTATTAAGAGAGCATAACCATAGTATAAAAATAGAACTGTTGGCAGAACGAGAGAAAGATAAGAAAACAAATGGATTGATAATAAGGGGAAAATAGCTATACCTTGGGGAGTGCTTATTATACATCAGCTATTGTTCTGGGATGTTTGTATACTTCAACTCAATCAAATACCAACTTAAGAAAATCAGAAAACTGCAAGTGGAGAAGATGTTGAAACAGGAAGAAAGTGAGAACTTCAAGAGTCACCACCATGAAGCAAAGGAAAATGAACATGAGGAAATAAGCAGAGGCAAGTGGAGGGCAGGAGAAGGATGACAGGAAGGTAGTGAGTGACAGGAAATGACTGAAAATAAGAAAGTCGAAGAATTTATCCTTTGAAAATGGAGATGGAAACCTCAAGGAGACTGAGCAGTTAGAAGCTCTACTTTCAGGCAAAGGCACCGGAGTTCCTTTATTTCATTAAATTGTATTACAAAGTCTTTCCCTGTCCTCTCAATACAGCAGGTGTTCTCGGTCCAGAGGATGTCCAAGGTAAATGACCCCTGTTGCCAGGCTGCAGGCCCTGCTCTCTCAAGCACTGAACCTTGGAAGCAGAAGGACAGGAGACAGGCCACCAACAGCCAGTGCTGTCAGGGGTTCGGAAGCTGGACATGATGGCAGCCAGTTAGAATGCTCATTCCCACCTTCAGCTGCAAATCCTTTCTGACCTCTGTCCTGAAAGGGTTAAAGTTAACTGGTAAATTGAATACAACTTATTGAGTAGGAAGAGGGCAGAAGAAGGAAACAGCAGAAGAGCCCAGTTCTAAAGTCTGGGTGGCCTTGGGCGAATCTTTCCTCCTTTCTGGTCCTTTGCTTCTATCAGACTTCAGGCACTGGCACAGCTATTCTCTGAGGGTCACTCCAGCCCTAATGCGAGTTTGGGAAGGAATTTGATGCAAGGGATGTAAGCCAGTGCAGGATACGTCGCTTCAGTCATGTCGATTCTTTCTGACTCCATGGACTGTAGCCCACCAGGCTTCTCTGTACATAGGATTCTCCAGGCAAGAATACTGGAGTGGGTTGCCATGTCCTCTAAGGGAATCTTCCTGACCCAGGGATCCTGCCAATCTCCTACATTGGCAGGCAGGTTCTTTACCACCAATAAATACAAGTTGCTATCACAGATTCATTTGATAATGAAACTCTAAATTTCCAATCAGTAGCAGGTTAGCTCAAACTCTGGAGTGTGGTCAACTCTGGTCAACTCCAGCAGTGTGATCAGACGACTCACCCCAAGTGATTTCCAAGCAGGGACAGACAGGCCTATCTGTGTCATCTCAGTGATGCTCAGGATAAGTACACAGGACAGATTCCCATCATCATCAGATGCTCCCAGGTCAGCATATTCTAACAATTAGCCACAGCAGAGCCATTTGTCTTAATTAACTTAAAGTCTGTTAGCTGAAGCTTAATTAAACATTGCCAATTACTTGGAAAAACAATTTAAAAAGTCATTCCACAATACCATCTTGTCATTGCAGAATGTTTTAATAAGCTAGCCTTACAAAGTATGGGCAATCTTTTCTTCAAGTGTGTGTTGCCTTCAGATAGACCTAATGTTCTCATTTAAAATAACATCTTACTGAGGGACTTTGATAAGAAAGCTCTCCTCTCAATACAGCTTTGAGGAATATCTGCCATCAGATTTTTTTTCCCATAGTTGGGAGCAGTCAAAAGAAAGAGTAAAAGCAAAAAATTTTTTGTTCAGTACAGCAGCTGAAGGATGTATAGAAAATATCCAAACAACATAATTGAAATATAACCCAAATTTTCCCAAATACCTCTTTCAATTCTATAGGACTTCTTAGTTTTAGGTATTTGGTGGGGTTTTCCCATCTACAAACTTACTGAACCCAATAATTTCTGGTGCTTTAGTGCTCCTGAAAAATTCGAAATTGTCCCCTTCATGGTTCAGCACTTAAGATTCTGAATATAAAGCAATATGACCAGCACCAGCCTGGGGCTTTCCAAGAACAGTCTAGAGAAACTGTCAGGGGAACTCTTAGTTTCTCCTCTTAGGCTTGCTGATAACTCTCTGGCCCTTGGTGAGTTTTCTGAAGGTGTTCTTTGTTTTGAGCTGTAGCTATAAAAGTTTCAAACTGAAGCTAATTCGTTAGTAAATAAGAAAGTGAAAATCACTGTTCTTGAGGCAAAGTGGTGGGTAACCTGCCCTCCTCCAAAAAGCAATTCAGTGGTTTAACTCTATCCTTCTGGTGCCTCCACAGAACCAAGAAAGCCTGGCTCTTCCAACTTCTTTTGCCTTCATTTCTCACTTGAAGATAGAAACATCTCTTTGACCGCTAAATGGACAGAGGCATTCAACTTGGCATATTGAATAGATTCCCAATGAAAGTCTTTCATTCAGCAGCTGCCACTGCCAAGTACAGGGTAGTATCCTCAGAAAGTATATGAAAGCTATAGAAAGTAGAGGAGCCTACACAAATTCTCAGCAAATCTGACCTAAACATGGAGAAAAGAAAGGTGCTCTGAGGACCAGGGTAAGACTCGGAGCTGGTTTGATACCTTGTGATCACCTCTGGATCACATCTAGACTCTGCCTTGAAAACTCTACCATGTTGAGACAGAAAGCGTCCCTGAAGAGAAGCAGATATGGGCTCCAGGCATCTCACTAGATGCTTCCAAGACAGCGTGGAATAAGGCTGAAGATAGTAAATGTGTTTCCATGAGCTAGTGATGCTTGACAAAACAAGGTAAGCTGCCCTGGGTTAGTCGTTGATGCCTGTGTTTGTATTTCTATTTATTTTTGGTTTGTTTGTTTTAATAATATGTTGTTTGGAATTTATATCCATCTAATTTTCCAGCTTTGGAAATTATGAAAACAGACACTGAGAAACCAATTCACATAACTCTTCACTTACAGCAAGACCACATCCTCTAATTTAGAACATTCACTGTCATTCCCATATTGTGTGAATTTTCAGGAAAAAAAAAAAAAAAACACCTAAGGGCTATGTAAAGTCAATGTTCTCAATCCTTGAGGCTACTGAAGTACTCAAGTGCTCAATCCTCAAGGGACCTATAAAGAAATACTCATTCAAAATGAAGCAAATAACCAAACCCCTAGTTAGGGTATTGCTGAGCATGTGCCAAGTCATGAGGGGTACCTGAACTTTTCTACACAACGACTTAAAAAGGAAAACTGTGTTATATCTTCCTGCTGTATAGCACCAACAATTACTTGAGTGATTATTTCTTACATAATTCCTGTGAAGTACAGGAACAGAATGATAACACTTTACATCTATTGGTTTAGGTACAAGGAAATTTTCAATCCATGAGTATGTTCTTTGGGATATGAAAATGAAATGAGAATCTGACTCAATTTCTTAAATCATGGTTCTGTAGAGGACTATTTTATTCCAGTACCTATTAAACTCCAGTACTTTGGCCACCTCATGCAAAGAGTTGACTCATTGGAAAAGACGCTGATGCTGGGAGGGATTGGGGGCAGGAGGAGAAGAGGATGACAGAGGATGAGATGGCTGAATGGCATCACCGACTCGATGGATGTGAGTCTGAGTGAACTCCAGGAGTTGGTGATGGACAGGGAGGCCTGGCGTGCTGCAATTCATGGGGTCACAAAGAGTCGGACACGACTGAAAGGCTGAACTGAACTGAACACCTATTAAAATAAAGTTGGTTTCTTTTGATCACTCTTTCTCTGGTAACCAGCCTTCAACATGGCCCCCCTGGGCCTCAAATCCTGGAACTTACACCTTTGTGTATTTGTTTTCCTTCTATGTTTTAGCTGGGTTGGTCTACATGACCAATAGAACATGGCAAGAAGGACAGAATGTTACTTCTGAGGCCAGTTATAAAAGACTCTGATTGCTTGCTCTGGAAGAAGGTAGTTGCCCTTTCCTGAAAACACGCAAACTTCCTTATGGAAAAGACCCATTTGTGAAGAGCAACTAAGGCCAACAGCCAGTAAGGAAATGAGGAGTCCTACCAACATCTGCTTTTTTTTCAG
>SJYC01038300.1:0-13999 GCA_006408675.1 Madoqua kirkii
GAAAATAGTACAAATTTAAATATAAAACAATATCAAATTTAAACTTAATTTTAAATATAACAATTTAAATTTATTAAATGCATTTATTATTAAATCATTAATCATAAAATTTAATAATTTAAATCTAAGACCAGATACTATAAAATGTTTAGAGGAAAACACTGAAGAACACTCTTCAACATAAATTGCAACAAGATCTTTTTCAGTCTCCTACAGTAAGAGACATAAAAACAAAAATAAGCAAATGGAACCCAAATTAACCAAAAGATTTTGCACAGCTAAAGGAAATCATAAACAAAATCAAAGCACAACTCATAGAATAGTATAAAATATTTGCAAATGACGTGACTGACAATGGATTAACCTCCAAAATTTACAAACAGGTCATGTAGCTCAATATTAAAATAAACAAATATCCAATCAAAAAAGAGGCAGAAGAAATAGACATTTCTCCAAAGAAGACATGCAGATGGCCAAGAGACACATGAAAAAATGCTAGACATCACTAATTATTAGAGAAATGCAAATCAAGACTACAATGAGGTATCACCACACACCACATGGGCAGCATGGTCATCATCAAAAAGTCTACAAAACAATAAATGCTGGAGAGTGTGTTTCGAAAAGGGAACCCTCCTACACTATTGGTGGAAATGTGAATTGGTACATTCATTACAGAAAACAGTCAGGGGTTCCTTAAAAAACTAAAAATAGAGCTATCCCTTCACTGAGCATATGTCTGAGGAAAAACAGGATTCAATAAAATACATGCACCCCAATGTTGACTGCAGCACTATTTACAATGGCCAAGACATGGAAACAACCTAAATGTCCATCCACAGAAGAATGGATAAACAAAATATGGAACACATATACCACGGGATAAAATTCACCATAACAAAGAATGAAATAAGGCCACTTGCAGCAACATGGATGGACCTGGAGATTTTACTAAGTGAAGTAAGTCAGAGAGAGAAAGACAAATACATATAAAATCACTTCGATGTGGAATCTTTTTTTTAATGATAAAATGAACTTATTTACAAAACAGAAACAGACTTAGAAGACAAATTTATGGTTTTCAAAGGGAAAATGTTGAGGAACAGATAAATTGAGTTTTGGATTGACATGTACACTCTACTATTTTAAAATAGTTAACCTACAAGGACCTACTATTCAACACATGGAACTCTGATCAATATTCTGCAGTAACTGAAACAGCACCTTAATGGATCACTGCCTTGTGGCAAATGGGTTTATGTAACTCAATGAGGCTATCAGCCATGCCAGGCAGGGCAACCCAAGATGGATGGGATATGGTATAGAGTTCTGAGAAAACATGGTCCACTGGAGGAGGGAATGACAAACCACTCTAGTATGTTTGCGTGAGAACCCCATGAATAGTATAAAAAGGCAAAAGAATATGACACCAAAAGATGAACCCCCAGATTGGAAGGTATCCAATATGCTACTGGGGAAGAGTGGAGGGCAATTATACTATAGTGCCAGAAAGAATGAAGTGGCTGGGGCAAAGCAGAAATGACACTTGATTATGTATATGTCTGATAGCGAAAGTAAAATCTGATGCTATAAACAATATTGCATAGGATCCTGGAATGTTATGTCCATGAATTTTGGTACATTGGACATGGTCAAGCAGGAAATCAACATCTTAGGAATCAGTGAACTAAAACAGATAGGAAGAGGCGAATTTAATTAAGATGACCATTATATCTACTACTACTGTAGGCAAGAATCCCTTAGAATAAATGGAGTAGCCTTCATAGTCAACAAGAGTCTGAAATACAGCTCAGTTCAGTTCAGTCGCTCAGTTGTGTCTGACTCTGTGACTCCATGAATGGCAGCACGCCAGGCCTCCCTGTCCATCACCAACTCCCGGAGTTCACTCAGACTCACGTCCATTGAGTCCGTGATGCCATCCAGCCATCTCATCCTCGGTTGTCCCCTTGGGCACAATCTCAAAAGCAACAGAATGATCTCAGTTCATTTCCAAGGCAAACCATTCAACTTCATAGCAATCCAGCCTATGCCCCAACCACTAACACCAAAGTTGAAGATGATGACCTACAAGACCTTCTGGAACTAACACCAAAAAGATGTCCTTTTCATCATAGGGGAAAGTGAAGTCACTCAGTCGTGTCCAACTCTTTGCGACCTTATGGACTGTAGCCCACCAGGCTCCTCTATCAATGGGATTCTTCAGGCAAGAATACTGGAGTGGGTTGCCATTTCTTCTCCAAGGATCTTCCCAACCCCGGGATTGAACCCAGGTCTCTCGCATTGCTGGCAGACACTTTAACCTCTGAGCCACTAGAATGCAAAAGAAGGAAGTCAAGAGATACCTGGCATAATAGGCAAGTTTGGCTTTGGAGTACAAACTGAAGCAGGGCCAAAACCTAATAGAGCTTTGCCAAGAGAATGCACTGGTCACAGCAAACACACTTTTCAACAACTCAGGAAATGACTCTACACTGGGACATCACCAAATGTTCAATACTGAAATCAAATTGATTATATTGTTTGTAGCCGAAGATGGAGAAGCTCTATACAGTCAGTGAAAACAAGACCTGGAGCTGACTGTGGCTCAGCTCATCAGCTCCTTATAGCAAAACTGAGGCTTAAACTAAAGAAAATGGGGAATGACACTAGGCCATTCATATGTGACTTAAATCACATCTCTTATGATTATACAGTGGAAGTGACAAACAGATTCAAGGGATTCAATCTGATAGAATGCCTGAAGAACTACAAACTGAAGTTTATAACATTGTACAGGGGGCAGTGAATAAAACCATCCTGAAGAAAAAGAAATGCAAGAAGGCAAAGTGGTTGTCAGAAGAGGCCTTACAAATAGCTGAGGAAAGATGAGAAGCTAAAAGCAAAGGAGAAAGGGAAAGATATACCGAACTGAATGCAGAGTTATGGAGAATAGCAAGGAGAGATAAGAAGGTCTTCTTCAATCAACAATGCAAAGAAAGAAAAAGAGGAAAACAACAGAACGGGAAAGACTAGAGATCTCTTCAAGAAAACTAGAGGTATCAAAGGAACAGTCCATGCAACGATGTGCATGAGAAAGGACAGAATCAGTAAAGACTTAACAAAGACAGAAAAATATTAAGAAGAGGTGGTAAGAATATATAGAAGAACTGTAGAAAAAAGGTCTTGATGACCCAGATAAGCATGATGGTGTGATTACTCACTCAGAGCCAGACATCCTGGAGTGTGAGGTCAAGTGGGCCTTAGGAAGCATTACTACCAATAAAGTTAGTGGAAGTGATGGACTTCCAGCTGAGATATATAAATTAAAAAATACCAAAAGATGATAGTGTTAAAGTGCTGCACTCAATAAGGAACTGCACTCAAAAGTGCTATCAGCAAATCTGGAAAACCCAGCATTGGCCACAGGACTGAAAACAGTTTTCATACCAATTCTAAAGAAGGGCAGAGTGCTGGAAGAAGCACAAGCGGGAATCAAGATTGCCGGGAGAAATATCAATAACCTCAGATGTGCAGATGATACCACCCCTATGGCAGAAAGTAAAGAGGAGCTAAAAGCCTCTTGATGAAAGTGAAAAAGGAGAGTGAAAAAGTTGGCTTAAAGCTCAACATTAAGAAAACAAAGATCATGGCATCTGGTCCCATCACTTCATGGGAAATAGATGGGGAAATAGTGGAAACAGTGTCAGACTATTTTGGGGGGCTCCAAAATCATTGCAGATGGAGACTGCAGCCATGAAATTAAAAGACACTTACTCCTTGGAAGAAAAGTTATGACCAACCTAGATAGCATATCCAAAAGCAGAGATATTACTTTGCCAGCAAAGATCCGTCTAGTCAAGCCTATGGTTTTTCCAGTGGTCATGTATGGAGTGAGAGTTGGACTGTGAAGAAAGCTGAGCGCCAAAGAACTGATGCTTTTGAACTGTGGTGTTGGAGAAGACTCTTGAGAGTCCCCTGGACTGTAAGGAGATCCAACCAGTCCATTCTGAAGGAGATCAACCCTGGGATTTCTTTGGAAGGAATGATGCTGAAACTGAAACTCCAGTACTTTGGCCACCTCATGCGAAGAGTTGACTCACTGGAAAAGACTCTGATGCTGGGAGGGATTGGGGGCAGGAGGAGAAGGGGACCACAGAGGATGAGATGGCTGGATGGCATCACTGACTCGATGGACGTAAGTCTGAGTGAACTCCGGGAGTTGGTGATGGACAGGGAGGCCTGGTGTGCTGCAATTCATGGGGTAGCAAAGAATCAGACACAACTGAGCGACTGATCTAAACTGAACTGAAAGAATGTTCAAACTACCGGACAAAGGCGATCACTTCCCATGTTAGTAAGCTAGTACTCAAAATCCTTCAAGCAAGGCTTCAGCAGTACTTGAATCGAAAACTTTCAAATGTACAAGCTGGGTTTAGAAAAGGCAGAGGAACCAGAGATCAAATTGCTAACATACTGGATCACAGGGAAAGCCAGGAATTCCGGAAAAGTATCGACTTGTTTCAATGATTAAGCAAAAGCCTTTGTGTGGATCAAAACAAACTGAGGAAGTTTTTTTAAAAGATGGGAATACCAGAGACCATCTTACCTGTCTCAAGGGTCAAAAAGCAACAGTTAGAACTTGAAGTAAGTGAAATGAAGTGAAGTGAAAGTCACTCAGTCGTGCCCAACTCTTTGTGACCCCATAGACTATACAGTCCATGGAATTCTCCAGGTCAAAATACTGGAGTGGGTAGCCTTTCCCTTCTCCAAGGGATCTTCCCAACCCAAGAATTGAACCCAGGTCTCCCGCATTGTTGGCAGATTCTTTACCAGCTGAGCCACAAGGGAAGCCCAGTTAGAACCTTACATGGAATAAATGACTGGCTCAAAATTGAAAGAGGAGTACAAAAAGGCTATATATTATCACCTGTTTATTTACCTTATATCCAGAGTGCATCAGGCAAAATGCTGGGCAGGATAAATCACAAGCTGAAATCAAGATTGCCAGGAGAAATATCAATAATCTTAGATATGCAAATGATACCACTCTAATGGCAGAAAGCGAAGAAGACTTAAAGATCCTCTTGATGAAGATGAAGGAGGAGAGTGAAAAAACTCGCTTAAAATTCAACATTAAAAAAAAAACAAAACAAAACAAAACTAAGATCATGGATCTCGTGCCATCACTTAATGACAAAAAGGAGGGGAAAAAGTGGACGCAGTAACAGATTTTCACTTCTTGGGCTCCAAAATCATTGCAGATGGTAACTGCAGCTGTGAAATTAGAATACATTTGCTTCTTGAAAGGAAGGCTATGACAAACCTAGACAGCATATTAAAAAGCAAAGACATAACTTTGCTGACATAGGTCCATATAGTCAAAGCTATGATCTTTCCAATAGTCATATATGAATATAAGAGTTGGATCATAAAGAAGACTGAATGCTGAAGAATTGATGCTTTTGAATTGAGGTGCTGGAGAAGACTCTTGAGAGTCCTTTGGACAGCAAGGAGTCAAACCAGTCAATCCCAAGGGAAACCAACCCTGAACACTCATCTTAAGGACTGATGCTGAAGCTGAAGCTCCAGAACTTTAGCCCCCTGATGCAAACAGCCAGTTGATTGGAAAAGACCCTGATGCTGGGAAAGACTGAAGGCAAAGGAGAAGAGGGTGACAAAGGATGAGATGGTTGGATGGCATTTGTGATTCAACAGACATGAACTTGAGCAAATCTGGGAGATGGTGAGGTACAGGGAGGCCTGATGTGTTGCAGTCCATGGGGTCACAAAAAGTCAGACACAACTTAGTGACTGCACAACAACAACCTAAACAGGAAACAAACTTGAAAAAGATAAGATAAAAATATGTATAACTTAATCACTTTGCTGTAACCTAAAACTAACACAACATTAAAAATCAACTATACTCCAATATAAAATAAAACCAAAAAGTAAAACACCAATACATAAAAGATAATAAAATAAAAGGGGTTGTAAATTAAAACCGAAAATGAGTCTTGTTACTCTCCTATAGTGAAATCGTCAGAAGATGGAATATAACTGAAATATACAAATAGATGTGATAATCTGGAGGAAACTCAAGAGAATGAAAGAGAAGTTGGTCAAGTACAGAACCAAGCAGAACATAAACACTGTAAAAACAAAGAGAGAAACACAACCCAGAGTTAAAGTTGAGATGGAACACTCAAGAAGACAAAAGCAGTGAGTTTTACCACAGAACCAAAGTGGAATATTTTCAATAGTACCAAACACCACAGCTTGGATAGGCAGATAATTAGATGCTCTTTAGAGTTGCCTTTTAGCATTCGTTTTTACCTTACTGAGAGAGAGGGTTCAGGGAATTATCAGGGAAGGACCCAAACACAACAATTTTCAATTTTCCCATGCCCTATAAGTACATACAAGTAAGATACTGTACATATCTCCTATATCATGTATGGAGAAGGCAATGCCACCCCACTCCAGTACTCTTGCCTGGAAAATCCCATGGACGGAGGAGCCTGGTAGGCTGCAATCCGTGAGGTCGCTAAGAGTCAGACACGACTGACTTCACTTTCACTTTTCACTTTCATGCATTGGAGAAGAAAATGGCAACCCACTCCAGTGTTCTTGCCTAGAGAAACCCAGGGACAGAGGAGCCTGGTAGGAGGCCATCAATGGAGTTGTACAGAGTCGGACACGACTGAAGCAACTTACTTCAGCCAAACCATCCACTTTTTAATTAGGTCCTGCTATTTCAACCTTCCAAAATTTAACATATGCTTCCAATCTGCTGTTTCTTTTCCACATGTGCTTCATGTATTACAATCCTACTTATCCCCACGGTTCATGTGAAATGATACTTTCAATGAAAAAAATTTTTTTTTCTTTCAAGTCTCTATTCATTTTATTCTCCTTATGTTCATATTATATATTTATACATTTTTATACCACAGCTTGAGTTGTTTCCTCATTACCATTGTAACTCTTTTCTCCCCACTAGATTATGAACTTCTTTTCAGGAGCCATTACTAAAATCTAAGAACTCCTTATCCTGCGCTTATTCTGTGCACAGTTGTTTCCACCACTCTTTAAGGTTAAACAGAACTGAAATTTGAAAAATCAGTGCAGCTTGTACTAAAGGTCTAACTCATTTTCTTGTCAGGAGCTTAGAAGATGTAAGACATGACCAATGACTTGTGAATATTTAGCCAATGTCTTTACAATCAAGACACATAACACATACAATTCATATTTGATAAAGTCACATATGCATTGTAAAGGCAGGTAATTATCACAAAGACCAGGAGAAATAAAATCTTTTAATTTAGAGGGAGGACTAGAAAAGTCCTCAGGAAAGAGATCTCATTTGAGATCAAGAATGAGTAGGACTGGGGTGATAGACAGTGAGAAGAGATATTTTAGATGAGGAAACACAAGCAAATTAATGAAGCAGGTGCAGAGAGGAAGAGTGAAGGAATGTACATGGCCAAGTGCCCTGAGGTGAGAGGAAGAAAGCAAAGTGAGAAGTAAGATACAGAGAAACTGTGCAGCAACAGGGCTGGCAAAATAAGGGGAAATTTTTTGTTTAAAAACGAACCAAAGACCATTTCAAATATATAAGCAAGTGAGTATTTATCTTTGTTTCATCATCAGGCAAATATTTGTTCAGCACGCGAAAGTGTCACATATTATTCAAGTGTTAAAAATAAAGAAATGAACATAAGAGAGACATCTCTTCCCGCTTAAGCTCATAGATGCTGGGGGGAAAGTGACTGATTACAGATGTACTAACAAATATACAGCATACTCAAGAGTGATTATTAGAATTAAGGGGGAATCAGCATAATAAAGACAAATGCGCTGCTGTAAATTTAAAAGAAAAGAGAATAGTCTCAGTAACTCATATGTAGGTAGGAATATATAATATTAATAACATCAAAGTTTCCAAAATGGGTTTTGGAGGACATGGAGCCAAAGTCAACTCACAGAGGGAAGAAGTTGATATCCTGGCTGAATCTTCTATACCTCCAAATCCAATCATCTTTCATAAACCATATTAATCCCATAAACATATTAATTCCTCCAGTAGGAGGTGAAACCAACCTGACTCTTTTGACCATTTTACATTTGACGCAAAGAATGAAAAGAATCATAAAAATTAGGTCAGTTAAATAAGATTCAGCAAGACGATCTGAAAAGACCTTACTGACTTTAATGAAGGTCTTTCACTTTAAATTTTTCATTCATGCTCAGTGGCTAAATTGTGTCTGATTCTTTGCAACCCCATGGATTGCAGCCCCCGGCGCCTCTGTCCATGGAATTTTCTAGACAAGAATATTGAAGTGGGTTGCCATTTCATGAATACTGGAGTGGGTTGCCATTTCCTCCTCCAGGGGATCTTCCCCAACCACAGGTCATCTTTAATTAAAGTTAGGTAATGTATGTCATAGTGACCTAATCTCCCCATAGAAATACAGTGAGGTCATTTCAAGCAAATCCCTTTAGCATTTGATGGAAAATTTAAATTTGTATGAAAAATAATTATTGACACTAGCCTATTAGTAGCCTTCCAGTTGTTTTTTCTTTTAATCCCAAATGCATTAGAGGTTTATATTCTGAAATTCTAGTATATCTATACCATAAAGCAAACAATGAGGTGTTACAAACCACTTCTCAGTGAAATCAAGGTAAGAGGAATAGTCTAGTTCACTTTTACTTTTAATATTAATGTCAATTAATATTTATTTTTCTGAATCATTGAGCATTTTTTGTTGTTGCTAGATTTCAACTAGTTATCATTCTAGCTACTCCCCAAACTGAAGACTATGGGAACTAGGATCTCTCTGATTATAAGGTAGAACTTCAAAAAATACAGGTAAGAACAGAATATAATTCTTATATCATTCAGGACTACATACAGAAAGTTTTTTCTATCTTAGCTGTTAAATATTTTAAAACAAAAAAATAAAGAAAATTTTCAGCCAGTGCCTGGAGTTTGGAATTCAAATAAACCATTTTGACTGAAGAATTTATATAATTGAAACTCAGTCAAAATGTTCTTGTAGATCACTAAATAATAATAGAATATAGCCTTTAAGAGAAAAATAAGATTTGTTCTCATAAATCACATTAAGATTTAAAGGATTTTCTCTCTCCCTAAGTGTTAGAAAACTAAAGTATAAAAGCATGGCTTGCTTTTATTTATTAGCTCTTACATACTGTGACATACTTCAGAAAATCTTACATAATTTTCCCAGGAAGGAGTAAAATAGTAGATACACTAATTCAGGTAAAAGGAAGAGACACAGATTTTTTAAAACAATGAATTTCAATACTATCTTTTGTAAACTATTCTTCATAACTAAATTTCAATTTTCAGACACCAAATAGTTCATTAAGGATGTTTGATAAGATACTGAAAACAAGTTCACCCATCCCAGGTCACTGAACTGGACATAGGACTGGAATCAATTATGCTTTTTTCCCACAGCTCTCCACAACTGTTATAGAAGTATAAGTCACAGGAAACCTCAAAGTATCTAGTGTATGACACAGGGAGCTCAATCCAGTACTCTGTAACAACCTAGAGGGGTGGGATAGGGTGGAAGATGGGAGGGAGTTTCAAGAGGAGGGGACACATGTGCACCTATGACTGATGCCAATGTATGGCAGAAACCAACACAATATTGTAAAGCACTTATCCTGCAATTAAACATAAATAAACTTAAACATAAGAAATCGTGCATGCACACATGAAACAAAAGCAATATTGGATTTTACAGAAGCAATTCTAATTTGCGTTGGTTATATAAGACATTCTTGATCGTTCAACAAATGGAGACTGGTATATAGTCTGGGGCACTGAGTAAACTTCATTAAGTATCATATATAAAATTATACTTAATATAAAAGAGGAAAGGATTTAGATATTTGGGTACCTTCAAAGAGAATAATGGATTTAGCATGACACTGGGAAAGCAGATAAAAGAGGTGATAATCTATGGGTATTTCTTTTCTTAGCTTTCCAAGGTAGTTTTCTTTAATAAGAACAGGCCTCTCCTTAACCCTTAGTGATTTTCATGCAGTTCCTAAGATATAAATTTAACATATCTGTGTACACAGTTTAAACATACCCTCTACTGAGAGGGTATATGAAAATATTGTTCAATTTAATATATACACATACATACACATATATATACACATCACACACACACACATATATAAAGTGACTTGATATTCATTTTAAGGACCTCTAATATAAAAACTGACATATGTTATTTGGGAATGCTGTATCAAACATGAGAGTCCTGGATATGTATTGGAGAAGGAAATGGCAACCCACTTCAGTATTCTTGCCTGGAAAATTCCATGGACAGAAGAGCTTGGTGGGCTACAGTCTACAGTCAATGGGGTCGCAAAGAGCCAGACACAACTGAGCACACATACACAAACACTGATACGTATAGTATTCTTCATAAATTCTTAAAGACAAGCCTTTTCCATTGTAAGCATCCTCCCTAGAATTACCAAAATATTCTTGGGAAATCTGAGTTTCAGAGTCAAGACCATAAAAGCTGACATTACAGAGAAATGAATGTCTCATACAGGTATGTGTCCCTGTTTCCCAGAGGAAATAAGAAAGAGCTCTATTCAATATTTAAAAAAAAAAAAGAATTTTGAAGGGAAAATTATTGGCATTATAATTTCGAATCTTATCTCCACAATTCCTATGTCAACAGAAAAGGTGGATATGACTGAGGATAACCACTCCTTGACAACAGAGTTTATCCTGATAGGATTTACAAATCATCCAGAGCTGAAGACCTTTCTGTTTCAGGTGTTCTTTACCATCTATCTTATCACCATGGTGGGAAATCTTGGCCTGGTGGCACTGATAGTTACAGAGCATCGTCTTCACACACCAATGTACATCTTCCTGGGTAACCTTGCTTTGATGGACTCCTTTTGTTCCAGTGCCATTACCCCGAAGATACTAGAGAATCTTTTTTCTAAAGACAGAATGATTTCCCTCTATGAATGCATGGCACAATTCTATTGTCTCTGCCTTGCTGAAACTACAGATTGCTTTCTCCTGGCAGCAATGGCCTATGATCGCTATGTGGCCATCTGCAAACCACTGCAGTACCATACCATGATGTCAAAGAAACTCTGCATTCAGATGACCACAGGGGCCTACATAGCTGGAAACATTCATCCCACAATTCATGTAGGATTTCTGTTTAGGTTAACTTTCTGTAAGTCTCACCAAATCAATCACTTTTTGTGTGATGTCCTTCCATTATACAGACACTCTTGTGTGGATCCTTATATCAATGAATTGATGATATTCATCTTTGCAGGGTCAGTTTTAGTCTTCACTATTACCACAGTAATAATCTCTTACCTTTTTATTCTTTTCACAATTTTCAAGATGAAGTCCAAAGAGGGAAAAGGCAAAGCCTTATCTACGTGTGCGTCCCACTTTGTCTCTGTCTCAATATTCTATGGTTCCCTTCTTTTCATGTATGTTCGACCAAATTCAGTTAACGACGAAGATAAAGATATACCTGTTGCTATTTTTTATACTCTGGTGATTCCCTTGTTAAATCCATTTATTTATAGTCTAAGAAATAAGGAAGTCATAAATGCTATGAAAAAAATTATGAAGAATTTATAACATTATGAAACATATATCATCCTTATGGACAACTGATTATAATGTCACTAAACTTCCAAAATCAAGGAACAGCAAGAAAGTGGAAAAAGGCCATGACATATATTAACACTGAAATACTAAAACATGATGATATATTAGTCAAAAAAACATGTTCAAAAGAAGAGAGTATGGTAATTATATTTCTAAATCTAAGCTACTAGTTTCATTAGGAATAAACTAAATAATTACAGTTGAGGTCACAATTGTGTCATGGTATAACCAATTACACTAGTAATTGTATTTCAAAGTATAATAACTTAAAATCTTCAACAAATTCAGCAAATGCTAAGAATCAAAAGTGAAAGTGTTAGTCTCTCAGTCATCTCCAACTCTTTGTAACCCCATGGACTGAAACCTGCCAGGTTCCTCTGTCCATGGAATTTTCTATGCAACAATACTGGAGTGGATCCAGGGATCTTCCCGACCCAGGGATCAAACCTGGGTCTCCCACATTGCGGGTGGATTCTTTACTGTCTAAGCCAACAGTTTGAAGCCAGTCATCTGCATTCATATAAAAGTCACCTCCATTCAATATCTTTGGCAAAGTTCAGGAATCCCAAGGCATAATATTACAAGCTCCCTTTTATCCCAAGTTGTCAAATATTAGTCTCCTTTTAAGCATCACCATGTGACAGAAGTAAACTATACATTTCATTTGATTCTCAATTTGTTCAACAAATTTTGTTTGAATATGAAATCACACAGAATATATATCACCAGTCAATAATATTTTCCTCTTTAGTATACTATAGTCAATTTTCTGTCAAGTTCTCTGAAAAACAGCATCAATAAATTTGTGTTGAATAATTCTCTACCTGAAGATGATACTAATTATATTGACATCACTACAGATTTGATAATTTCATATAGTTTGATTCAATGACCATCATATATGACAATTCAACACCTGAATATGTTCTTAAATAAAGCTTTTTCTCTCTGATATTATTATCTGTCTTGTTTGTTATCAGGAATACCACCAATTTGGACTGATTCCAAGGTAAAGTATTGGTATAACATAGCATTAACAAAAAGTTGCAGGTCTTGATAAAGCAAAAATGAGACATAAAATAGTAAAAATTTAAATATATAAAGAGTAATATTTTTAATCTTTACATGTGCAAACATAGAAGAAAAAATTAATTTATACTTAGAACCTGTTCTCTGGTTGGTGCTAAGCTAGACCTTTCATATATATTACCTGCCAAGTTATCAGATGTGATATTTCATGCTTTTAAGTAAACCTCATACTTTGCAGTATTGAGGAGTTTGCCCAAGTTCATCGGATTTAGCTAGAATTTGAATCAATTATTACTTTTTCCCCACATGCTTGGGAGTTCCAAAAAAATTTTATAGCCTAAATTATTTACTGCTTAGCAGCATCAGAGGTAACCTGTGCCTTAAAAATGGAGAAAAAATTATATCTGGAGGAAAACAGAATGATCATGACCAGATTCAACGTTTATGGAAAATAGTGTGGTACTGGAAGTGGAGGATGGGGACAGAGTCAGAAAGTGGGCAAAACTGTTAGAGAAAGCTATTGGTGAATATGAGGGGAAGTGGAGAAGCAGATCAAGTTACTTGAGAATCTTAAATGTCACCCTAAGAAATCTAAATTTATTTTAGAGCCATCAGACACTTAAGTGTCCTTGGAGCAGAATAATACAATTGTACACTTCAAACTCTTGATCGTGCAACTGACTAGAAAGAGACTAAAGCAAGAAAACTAACTCTATATCAGATGAGGGAAACAGAAACTGGAGAATACTCTGAAAGTAGAGGAATGCACAAACAGGAGCAATCATTAAAAGAAAAGAATAGTAAATTGTAGCTGTTGGATAATAAAATGAAGGCCTATTTTCTTTCCATGAATATCAAACATGATATAACTCATTTCGTATCACCAGTACTTAACAAGGTACCTAACACATTTGGTGATTCATTAAACATTTCCTTCAATATATTTTAATTATATAAGCAAATATATACTAGGCTTATTTTACTTTTGACTGGATTACTAAATTTTAATTTCATGATTTTTATTTCTAATATTATAAATATAGATAGACATCTTACATATAAACACAGTTCTTTATGGTCATAAGATACTTTATGAGCAAAAAAGGAATCTATATAACAAAATCTTTGACAGCTCAGAATTGGAGGGATGTTGTATGTTGGGCTGGATAAAGCACAAGATGGAATCAAGATTGCCAGGAGAAATATCAATAACCTCAGATATGCAGATGACACCACCCTTAAGGCAGAAAGTGAAAA